>JARYHS010014214.1:0-19000 GCA_031002005.1 Vandiemenella viatica | reverse complement strand
CTGGCCCTCCTGACAAACATGTGACAGGTTATTTTCCATATCCTATCTTTTTAAAACATATTGTGGACTTTTGTCCTGTCTGAAATACCTATAACAGTTTATTATTTTCATTATTCGTAAAGCATAGCATTCTTCTACGAGGGGGGATCAAATATAAATGGGATTTTATTTTTTATTTAAATTAATTTATTGATAAACACAAGGTAATTACAATTTATTTTTCCACATAGTTTCCTGCTTTGGAAATACATTTTTCCCAGTGTATGGGCAGCTTTTTGATGCCCTCATCATAAAAGGAACATGGTCGTGTCAGTAGCCAGTTGCGCATGAGTCTTCCACACTCTCGTCATCTTCGTTGCCCTCCTAGAGCTTCTTTAAGAGGTCCAAACAAATGGAAATCGCAGGGCGATAAGTGAAGACTGTAAGTAGGGTGATCAAGTGTAGTCCAGTGTAATTCCTGTAGTTTAGAGATGCAGTATTTGGTCGCGCCTTGTCTTGGAGGAGAACGATCAGTCGAATCGGTTGGTCTTTTCTTTTGCGGCGAAATGCAGCTCTCGCCTTGTTCAACAACTCGCAGTAGTAAGCAGCATTGATTGTGCGTCGTTCATGCAAAAAATCAATCAGCAAAATGCCTCACCGATCAAAAAAAAAAAACGCTTGACAGTCGAGTCTTGGCTTTCACTGGTGCTGCCTCCCCTTTCCTCCGCCACTCCTTACTGGCTTCTTTGGATTCTGGAGTGTAGTGGTGAACCCATGTTTCATCGCAGGTGACGATCCAACTAAAATATGCATCACCTTCTTCCGCAAACCTTGCTGTAAGCCTCTGACCGGCTTCCAAACGTCTCAACTTCAGATTTTTGGTCAAAAGGTGAGGGACCCATCTGGAACACACTTTACGGAACAGTGGGTGTTTTGTGGTGATTGCTTGACAGCTCCCATAACTGATTCCAACTTGTTCTGCAATTTCTGACACTCTCGCCCGTCAATCGATGTCAATAATGTCTTTAACCGCACGAATGTTTTCGTCTGTAACGCTGGTCCGGGGGCGGCGATCGTGTTGCTGATTTTCCACACTTTCTCGTCCTTCCTTGAACTTTTTATGCCAGAAAAACACACGAATCCTTGACAATGTTTGATCACTGAACGGTGCAGTCAATCTCTGGCAAATTTCCGCTGCTGTAACTCCTTCAAGAGCAAGAAATTTTATAATAATACGTTGCGCAGTGGAGGGCTGCACCTGTTGCTCAGACATCGTGAGCGTTACTGACTAAATGGTGGGAAATATCTAACAGCATGCTCTCCCCACTCCTAATGGTCCTGCCTAAGCATAGCAGAAGTGCGGGGTCAGTACTGCCAATTGTCGATTTTCAGGAACAACAATCCCGTTTATATTTGATCCACCCTCGTAGTAATATATTAAATAAATAAGTAATAGTAAATAAATTACTATTGCTGTTATATAAGGAACAACCTCAATAGTATCAGAAAGAAAACACAAAAAAATCCATAGTAGATTTAACTTCTGGTATCATAAGATATAACATGAAAATATCACTTGGGGTGAGCAAAACATTTTATGATGTCAGCTATAATTGTGGATGTGCATGTCAGAAGTCATACTTATATGCAAATGCAAAGTTCAATAAAATGGTCACCAAACTGTTGAAATAAAACCACTGCTACAGTTAACAGTGAGATTATAAAAATGGAATAAAAATGAAAATCCACAGCTAACACTAATCCAGTACATTCACATTTTACATGTTTGAAAAAAATTACAAGTCCAGTGGTGACTGCCTGGTCATGGAGACAAGTGACACAGAGGGTGTTCCCTTTAAATTGACATGGCACGGTAGGATCTCTGGGGTTTATACAGTGTCAAGCCAAGGAAACAAAATCCTTCATTTTTCTATTTTTACTCAAATCTCTCTGAAACTTGGTCACTTTTTAGACTGTTTCAGTGGTGGCGGCTCTAGATATAGTGCCACTGTTACATGTTATCACCTTCTAATCAAGAATAAATAAATAAATATAATGAAAGAAAAGTAATTATTTAGAAGAAATGTGACATTCTCTAATCTACAATAACTTATGACAGCTGGGGAAATATTGAACACAACCTGTTAGCTATATCAATGAACTATTTTACCCTGTGGAGACAGATTGCAGATGGCAGAAATCACACTCATGCTTGCATTTTTGTGGAAATATAGAAGACAGGGGAGTTGTTTTACTGGTGGCAATTGTTCTGCCTCCAGACAGTGGGCATACATGCCAGTTCCACAACTTTATGGAGATCGAAAAAACTAGTCAGTAGAGTCAGCAGAAGTTGCAATTTTTGCCATATTCAACTACATCCCCTAGAAGCTTTGCCAATACTAAGAGGCAAAATTGCTTCTATTTGTCAGTTGCTTTGAAGGAGTATTACACAAATTTATGAAAACATGCAGCAGAAAATGACTCTCAAGTGAAATGTGTTTCATGGTCAGAAATGGTGTGCCACTGCTGTTGTCGTGGTAAATGAAGGCAGTGGCTGTGCCAAGTAGACAGTGCTTTGTTAAGAAAGTATGGGTCCCTAGGTACTCAAAATCTCTGGGTCCTTCTGTTTTTGAGAAAAAATTATCTGTATTTTATAAGTACAAAGAAAAGGTTTTATAGAGGAATATATTGTATTTTTAGTTCAATTCAACAAATGAATTTTAGAACTTATAAAATATTTTGCAAAATGATTTGATTTATCGTACACTACACTGAAAAAAAAATCTTTTTATATTATTTTGATTGTTTTATTTTGGATGATTTTATTCATTATTTTACAATTTTTATTTAATGAAAAAAGTTATTTCTCAGAGAGCGCTTAGAAATTGGGGGATCCAGGCTTCTGCCTAATCATGCCTGTTGAGTAATCCAGCACTGCCTGCAGGCCAAGATGGTTTTTCACTAATCAGTTTATATTTTGATCAATTTTAAGTATTTGTGATTGATTCCTTCAATATCAAAATCCTTTCTTTTATCTGGCAAGATATGCAGGTAATGAGATATTAATAGGTTGCAAGTTTTTATGTTGTGAGATTCTTAGTCCATCCACTTGGAGCTCTTCTTCCGAGCATCTTCAACATCAGCAATGAAGATCAGTAATCTGTCAAAAAACTTCAGTGTTGTCACTACCTGAGCTGCCACTGGACTCTTTTATTTATTTCATATCAGAAACATATTGTCACATTTGCTAGACCAAAACTAGGCCACTTCAGTGCCTTTTCTGAGGCCTCATATACCTCATCTTCCAAGAAGGATACTGGACACAGTTGACACTGGAGCATGTGAAAAACAGTCTGATCTCCTCTGCAGTTGCTCTTGATGTCATCAATTTCCACATAGCCTCATCTTGCTAGGTTCATTTTAGATCTGCCCACTCCTGATCTTAGCCTGTTCAGGCCTCTATATCCGTCAATAGCCAGGTGGTAAAGATTCAGACATCTTCCACAGCCAGTGGGAAGGAAAGCCTTAGCTTCCCACAGTTGAAAATTAGCTTTCTCAGTTGTAATTTTAAGCTATTTAGATGTTCTCAGGAAACTTTGCCTGTGTGTTAAATGTCCATAGCAATGAAATTACTAAGATTGAAATTCCTGGTCAGGTGTTAAAACGTGCCTAGTATTAGCTGATGGTTAGTGGTGTCATAGGCTGCTGAAAAATCACTCTGATCACCTTATGAGCTTTGAACCAATCTTCCATAAACTGCGTGAGACTTAGTAGTTGCCCTGTGCAGCTTTTACCTAGGCGGAATCCAGCTTGTTTAGGTATATGCAAAGGATCAAGAACAGGCAAGAGCTGGTATAAAATCATTTTTTCAAGTAGTTTGCAAAGGTGACATAGAAGTGCAGTTAGTCTAAAATTCTTTGAATTGTTCCCTTCTTTGCTAGGTTTAAGCAAGGCAATCACTTCTTCTCATACAGTTGCTAAAGAGCTGAAGGATCTATTTCTTTGTTGTTAAACTCAACTGCTTAGTTTTCTCTCTCCTGATATCATCCAGGCCTGTTGATTTTCCATTTTTACTATGTCTGATAGCCTTCACTAATTTTTCTATGCTGAATAGTGTTGTGCTAACTTAGAATTTCTCAAATTGCATAATTAAATTTATATACAGAATAGCGGGCTCAGCTTTGGAGCCATTTACACAGTAAATTCTGGAAATAAATCAAACTAAACAGTTCATTCAGGCAATAAATCAATTTTAAAAAGTAAATTCAAGTAATAAATCTGTCTAAACAGCTGTAGAAAGACTGAATCTAAGATCTGCATATGTAGTATTCAATTTCAGTATAATTTCGCTTAAGCAAACCTTTTATTCAGGATAATAACTAGGAAAGAGAGGATAGAAATCTTGTAGCTAGATAATTGTGTTATAGAGTTTGTAACGTCTACCTTGGGGACGTTTACTTTTGGGTCATACTGTTTTATCATTAACAAAATTATCAATTTGGAATATCAAAATTCATACTTCATCTTCAGCTTATCACATGAAATATTATTGTAATGAATAGGAAAACTGAAAATTGGGTGTACAATTTATTATTGTGAAATTAGTCAAACATGAAGTTTGTTTTTATTCTGAGGTTAACAATTACATATCATTGAATGTCAAACAGTTAGAGCAAAATCTCAGGGTCATTGCAAAATCTCAGGGTCATTGCAAAATCTCAGGGTCATTACTGGGTGGAACAATTGCATGAGTTTCCGTCCGGGTCGTAGCTTTTACCATTGTTCACAGCCCAGGTCAGCGACCAGGTAAGACCAGCGCCACATGCGGTCTTTCAGCTTCCTCGAACGCACCGCGTGATGGCAGCGTCCCCAGCTGCCGACTCGTACTCCGCGAAAATCACTTCGGCCGTACTAGATGAAGATCTGCACCAGAGTGTCTCGTCGTCCGTCCTTCTCCTCCGAGCAAGACTCTGTACTTGTCGTAATGCGATGTCGGGTCCGGCTCTTGGCGAATCACCGCAATCCGCGCCAAAGGAACAGCGTCACATTGGCCCCAGAACAGACAAGAAAAAAAAACACCAACACGGCAATAAATTGAGGCGGCTTCTCTATTGGCTGGATCGTCTTCCCCTACTCTCATAAAGCACTCATTTACTAGGAAACGTCACTAAGGTTTATTTTTGCTAGTCTGCGCGTTTCAGCGGGAACTTTCCGAAACGTGCGAAAATAGAAAGCGGGTCTCAGTTATTTATGGGGGTTATAAATCCGCTTAATGTCCAAGTTGAGTGGGACCTTGTCAGCACCCCCCAAGGTGCGTGTAAATCCGGACGCTTTGGTTCCGTCACGTTTCTGTTCGTTGACACAACGCATCGGCAATATTCACACATACCGTGGGACCACTTAGTGCCCAATGGCACTGCACTTTTTAATTCATTACAACTACTCCACCACCCGTACAATTGAAAATTATTCTATGGGATAATTTTCAATTCAGTTTTTCACAATAACTTCACTTATTTCTGGTCATTGGGTTAATGTTCCTTGTGAGTGAGATTAGTTCGTTCTTATATTCTCTAACTGTTTGTGATCTTTGTTAATAGTTACATTACCTAACTTCTTAAGATATACCCATCTTCAGTTCTCTATTTTAATACAACATGTGATAGCTTTGTACTTCACGAATTACTCTTGTGCCCTACTTGATTCCTCAGTGAACTCGCGAGACAATCCAGCATGTCTTATAACTACATATTACATATCTTATGAGTAGCATGTGACATATATTATTCTCTATACAACTAATTTAAATCTTTCTTAGATTGCCCTTTTTTTAAAAAAAAATTATTCAATTAAAATAAAATTACATCATTTTATTATTATAATATGCAAAATTATTTATTATCTATAATTTTTTTAACAATTATTCATATAATTACTTATTAATTCACTTTTTCATCACAAAAGTATCCTAACAGTTATATTTGTCAAATCAATACATGACATGAACTAGCATTTTAAATACTAGCATTTTAAATCCTAATGCTTGTAATTAATTACAAAATTTTATTACACCCTCCCCTTTTTAACAACCTCTGTTGAAATAATTTCCCAGACTGGGATCTTTTTCCATTTATTCATTTAAAACAGATACTATTTTATTGAATGTTTTCCAAGACAACAGAGACATTCATAACATTTCCACTGGCTAACTTTGAACAAGCCAGCTGACTGGAGTAAACAAACCCCCCCTGTGATTCCACGAACGCTTTCACTTTCTAAGCTAGCAGGTAGCAGAGACACTGGTTCTCGACAGCGCGACGGGTCGTTTCCCTATTGTGGCTTTGGACAAAAGATTACAGCTGTCTGCCGCTCGGTTCGCGGCTATATTCGCTAAGTTTGATAACTTTAGCGTTCTTGTCAAACGATCTCTTCAAATCTTTATTCAATAAGATTAAAAATTATAATTAATCCTCAACATCTTCCGCACTGATAGGTTTATTCACATCGGTAATTAGAGAATATTTCCTACGATTATATCATATTGTTAATTTTTATTACTATTTTTTATAAGCCTTGTAACCATAGACTTAAAGTAATGACATATTTCTAGCGGCAACCACATTTTCATACTTCTTAATTAAATCTTCTTCCCTGTATTCGAAATTTATTGTTTTACACATATCCTCTGATTCTATACGCAGTAATTTATTTTCATCGCGGTTTCATCAGTATTTCCTGTTCTTATCGTATCATAGTTCACCCAACACTTTATTTCTAATCAACAAACGATTACATCCCTAGCCATTTCTCTTTAAATAACTTCGTGTCATTAGTGTTTCATCTATTCATGGTTTCGAATTTCCTCTTCTTGAAATTATTAGCGTGTTGTAACAATCCCTACTCTCATTAAGTACATGTTCATTCTAGCTTCGGCTATTAAGTTCGATGACCATCTGTCACCCTCTAATCTCAAACTGACGATTTTTTTCGTCATTACAATATATTGGCCTATACCTTCTTCGGTTTCACGGTCCGCAATATTTTTGTTTCATTTATATAAACTCTTCATAGACGATCATTTCTTGATCTACATTTAACGAACTTTATCTACTCTGCGCTATCGTGAACACGTCATTACTTTCTGCTCTTAATATTTTAACAAATCAACACACTGCTAATATTTATTCTTCTAATAGGTCAAACTCCAACCAATTTTAATCCACAACTCAATGACACGGAATATTAATGATTTTACAATCGTCGCGACTATTTTGGCAAACCCGTCTCGAATTGAAACCGTAATCAAACATGATCTTTCACTTCTAACAATTTCTCTGAGGATTATTATTATTATTTTTATAATAGCTTTTGCTGCGTATGGAAGTTTTATATTAATAAACAATCAACGTTTCATTTTTCACTCTAGGGTTGTATTATTATTGTTGCCTCTCGTCATAGGTTTGAAATGTTTTCTACAAACAAACTAAAATGTCATTCTTAGACTAAAATATCTTTACCTTATCAATTTAAAATTACCTCTACGGATTCTGATGCATTTCCTTAGTTAGCAATACAAATTTTAAAACTACGTCATCTGTACTGCATTACATTTCACTTACAACAAACTTAACCAAAATCTTGCACGGTCATTTACATAAATCTGGAATTTCAAAACTGGCTCCGTCATCTTATTAATATTTTAAACGGCCATGTAATCTTTGAATCCATTTTTCGCAATTCAAAATTTGTGCTCTCACGCGCATCGATACTAAAAATCATTCGATGCATCAAACATATCTGTTCATCGACAATCAACGATCTGTTACGGTTTTGTTGGTCACTTGTTGTCCCTATGTCTACACAAACATTCTGGCGAAACATATGTTCTGGCACTGCAGTCGCCTTGGGAATTCCTTTTAGCTCACTGTGAAAGACCTTTTGGGTCGTTAGACCAGCCCACCTGTGGTGTTCTACCTGGAGCCTATCGCAACAGTTACGGTTCCGTCGGATCACGTCAAATGTTTCTTGCAGTTGCAAAAATTTCACATATTTCAAATATCCTCTTTCACCATATACATATAATCTTGGTTTCATTTTTATGATTTTTCCTTTTCCTGGTTTGGGTGTGATAGCGCATAGCTGTTGCCTGATGGACTTTATTTCCTCAACCATCCTGATCTTTGTAGATTCGGTAATTGATAATGCAAAACTGTTATATTCACACACGCGGTCTTCCTGTTTCCTCTCAGTTTCAACCAATTTTCTGCCTGGCTCTATTGTGCGCACATCCGATTTAGATTCTCTATCCATGTCTCTGGTTCCTATTTCTTTAGAATTTTCCTCTTCAGTCATTTGATTTTGTTGCCTTTAATTCTTGCTTGTGATTCCGTCCTGACAATCCTTATTTCACTCATTACGGAAGACTGCATTGTTTCGGAATGACCAAGAATCATTTCCGACATTTCTTTTCGTAAATCTACTTTAAATTGTTCCATTATTTCAACCTGTTTATTCCCGAAGTCATCCAGCTTTGTGTCAATTTTTTCATTTATTTCGTTCATTTGTTCTTTGGATTTTTCTTGCTGGTCGCTAAGAGCAGTAAGTTTTTCATTCATCTCCGCTCTATGGGCCGCAAACGTTTCATTTATTTCCGCTCTTTGGGCAGTAAATTTTTCATTTATTTCGTTTATTTGCGTTCTTTGGGCAGTGAGGTTTTCATTCATGTGTTGTAACATCCCCAAAATCTGGCCAGAAATACCTAAATCATTTAGCGGAGGCGCTAGAATTACGTCCTGCTTGCTTTGCAATGGGCTTGCCTCGTCCGGGGAATCATTGATGGGAGATCAAATTATATTACCCGCTTCACTAGGAGTTTGTTCAAAATTCACGATCGCGGAGTTATCTGTCAAATTCGCGTGATTTCCTTCCATCGCTACGTCAAGATTTCCTAACTCCGTTTGATTCAAACTTTGTGCCATTTTAATAAACTTTCCACTCCGGAGCAGCATTCAATTCAACTTTTAGCAATCGCATTTGAAAGCAGTGTTAATTTAGAGAATCGTTTACGCCATAAAAGTTAGTCAAACCTCCCTTTAAATTATCTTTACGGCCCCCCGTAATTCAATCTCCACGAACACTACGCGAATACCACATGGAAAATAAAATAGACAACTTGAACAAGCTTCTGGATCATCAGAATCAATAGAAAGTTCAATCACACAACGGTATCAAAGAAAATGAACCGAGACCTGCCTTCGCATTTCCCGCAAGACATTAAAAACTCAATCACAGAATTTACCTTCGCGCGCATAGATCTCGTATTATTAGCATTTGGAATTTGTTTTAATAAACCCAATTAGAAAAAAAATTCAGCATAACGCGAGATCTTAGTGATCATATGGAAAGAAATCAAACCAAAAATAGATGTCAGCCCGCTTTAATTTAAAATCAACCATCAACTTAAAAACACATACGTGCAGTAACACTTCTCGTGACATATGATTTCTAGCAAACGTAATTTTACTCCCGATACCACAGGTAAATCACAATGAATATTCTGTCGACACGTCAGCACACATAAAACACGAATAAGCAAGATACGAAAAAGATAAAAAGTAATAGCCGTCCCAGAAGACATTCAAAAATCAAACATGCCATTTTTCAACGCTGAATCGACGAAACAATCTTACCATTAAACACCAGTCTCGAGAAATCGTCTCAACAGATCCATTACCAAAATTAGACAAAACCACATCACAATCGAAAGAAAACCAAAAATCATATTTCAACAACACAACAACATATCGAATGAAAGACAATCATCACATCATATTTCCACCATTGACAAACAAAACAATTTTTCAACGTCGATTTGAACATGTATCAACACAATACATCATATAGTATGATTTTCAAACTGCATCCATCTCCGTTGCAGGACTAAAATAAAATAATTCAATGGCAGAGCATTAACATATCACATATATCATAAAATAAAATTTTCTGCTGGATCATCTGGTTTCCACTGAAATAAAATTTCACCATTCATTTAATATCAATGTTTCAAAGAAACTCTTGCAATCATTCATATTTCGATAGCTCCACGTTTAGGGTGCCATGTTGTAACTTCTACCTTGGGGACGTTTATATTTGGGTCACACTGTTTTATCATTAGCAAAATTATCAATTTGGAATATCAAAAATCATACTTAATCTTCAGCTAATCACATGAAATATTATTGTAATGAATAGGAAAATTGAAAATTGGGTGTACAATTTATTATTGTGAAATTAGGCAAACACGAAGTTTGTTTTTATTCTGAGGTTAACAATTACATATCATTGAATGCCAAAAAGTTAGAGCAAAATCTCAGGGTCATTACTGGGTGGAACGATTGCATGAGTTTCCGTCCGGGTCGTAGCTTTTACCATTATTCACAGCCCAGGTCAGTGACCAGGCAAGACCCGCACCACATGGGGTCGTGCAGCTTCCTCGAACGCACAGCGTGATGGCAGCGTCCCCAGCTGCCGACTCGTACTCAGCACAGGTCACTTCGGCCGTACTAGATGAAGATCTGCACCAGAGTGTCTCGTCGTCCGTCCTTCTCCTCCGAGCAAGACTCTGTACTTCTCGTAACGCGATGTCGGGTCCGGCTCTTGGCGAATCACCGCAATCCGCGCCAAAGTACCAGCGTCACATTGGCCCCAGAACAGACAAGAAAAAACACCAACACGGCAATAAATTGATGCGGCTTCTCTATTGGCTGGATCGTCTTCCCCTACTCTCATAAAGCACTCATTTACTAGGAAACGTCACTAAGGTTTACTTTTGCTAGTCTGCGCCAGTTTTCGGCGGGAACTTTCAGAAACGTGCGAAAATAGAAAGCGGGTCTCAGTTATTAATGGGGGTTATAAATCCGCTTAATGTCCACGTTGAGTCGGACGTTGTCAGCACCCCCCCAAGGTGCGTGTAAATCTGGACGCTTTAGTTCCGTCACGTTTCTGTTCGTTGACACGACGCATCGGCATTATTCACTCATACCGTGGGATCACTTAGTGCCTAATGGCACTGTACTTTTTAATTCATTACAAGGTGTACAATAAAATTAGCATTTCAGTACATCTATACCGAAAAGTGACAACTTTGTGGCTCAACGTTGAGGACTTCTAACACTTGAAACAAAAGGATGCAGTATACTGTGGTGGTCGCGGCTAATGAATGTAGATTGGAGTCAGTGTCATTCACCTGCAATGCGAAATAAAACTCCCTGGCCTGAATGTTAGGTTAAAATAAAATCATTTTGTATACAATTTAAACAGCGAGTAGCGGTGGGAGGTCCAAATTTCAATATTTTGTTTGGAAGTAAGTATTTATATAAAAAAATCATTAGTTTACAATTGAAATAGGTGTATTTAGAATTCAATATTAATTCTACTTTTTAATTCGTTTTTGTTTAATTTGTTGTTTTAAGACACTTTTTATTTCTTTTAAAACTTAGATTCAGCATTCAGGAATCTCGATCTCTTGGTTTGGCGTGAAGAGGCCCCAATTAGTGGAGAGCTGTCTAAAAACAGTTTAGTCATTATCTTCCTATTCACATGCGTGTGTCAATAATCAATAGCGTGTTTTTAATGTTTCTATATTTCGCACTTTGGTGATCTTAATCATCTTTCATATCAATATTCAGGCCTAATCTTTCATATTGTTATTACAACTTTTGTGTTTGTAATTAAACGGGATTTTGCTGAGGGTGTTTGGTAGCAACAACTCGACTACAATAGACAGCACCTTATTTATCAATCATCAGTCGAAAACTTTAACGTGCGAGCATCACTTGCTAACCTCGTTCATTTCAGTCTCGCAAACGATACAGAAAACACGTTTCGAACATTCGAGTGTTCTGTATGTCATCTTACTATCTTTTTACTATCATTACTCTATCCAATATTTTTAACCGACTTCAAAAAAGGAGGAAGTTCTCAATTCGTCTGATTTTTTTTTTTTTTTTTATGTATGTTCATCGATATCTTCGGCAATTTTGAACCGATTTAAATGAAATTTTTATAGTAGATAGAGTATACCTCCAAAGTGGTCCCATATGAATTTCATTGAGAAACCACCCCTTCTACCCCTTTACACCCCTTAATTTTTATACAAACCCACACTTTTTATCCGATTTTGATGGAACTTTGGAAATGTATAGTAAAAAATAAAATGAAAAATATTGTTAACTTTTGGTTTGAAAAAACCGAACCCCTCTCCCCCTATCCACCCTTTAATTTTTGCCAATGTTCTTTATACAAAGCTAAAGTCGACACCATTTAACTGATCTCCATTAAAGTTGGCATATACATGTAATTTTTCTTGGAAAAGGTTTCTGACCCAAAAAAATAAAAAAACACCCCTCTCTCCCTTTATACCCCTTAATTTTTATACAAACCCACATTTTTTATCCTATTTCAATGGAACTTTGGACATGTATAGTCAAAAATAAAGAGAAAAATGCTGTCAACATTTGGTTTGAAAAAACTGAACCCCTCTCACCCTATCCACCCCTTAATTTTTGCCAATGTTCTTTATACAAAACTGTAGTCGACATCATTTAACTGATCTCCATTAAAGTTGTCACATACATGTAATATTTCATGGAGAACGTTTCTGACCAAAAAATAAAAAAGCCGCCCCATCTCCCCCTTTACACCTCTTAAATTTACAGAAACCTATATTTCATATCTGATTTTGATTGAACTTTTCCAATGTATACTTTTAAACAAACAGAAATATCTTGTCAACATTTGGTGTGCCAAAGCTCAACCCCTATCCCTCCTACCAACCCCTTAATTTTTGTCAATGTTTTTTTATAAAAAGCCACAGTCGCCACCGTTTGATCTATTACCATGAAAGTTGGCGCTGATATGTATTTTTTTCACGAGGAAGGTTTTGGACAAAAAAAAAACCACCCCCACTCTCCATTAAACCGTTTAATTTTTATACAAACTCACAGTTTTTATCCAGTTTAGATAGAACTTAGCAAATTTTTACTGTAAAACAAAAAGAAAAATAATGTCAGCTCTTGGTTTGCAAAAACTGAATCCCTTTCCCCATTTCTGCCCCTTGACTTTTGTCAATTTTCTTTTTGAAAAGCTACAGTTGACACCATTTGACCGATCTTTATAAAAGTTGGCACCTATATGTATTTTTTTATGAAGAAGATTTCTGACCAAAAAATTAAAAAAAACTACCCTAGCTCCCCTTTTACATCCCTTAATGTTTGTACAAACCCACATTTTAATCCGATTTCGGTGGAACTTCGCATTGTGTATACTTTAAAGCAAATAGAAAAAGAAACATACTACTCACATTACTTTGACAAAAACACAAACCCTATTCCCCTTTGTACCCCTATAATTACTGTCAATATTCATTATAAAAAGCTACTGTTTCTATCTGGTTTTGAAGGAAGTATACACATGTATACTTCAAAACAAACAGAAAAATACTGTCTGCATTTGGTTTACAGAAGTCAAACTTCTCTTCCCCTTTCCACCCATTTAATCTACACAAAGCACAGTTTCTATCTGATCATAAAGAAAATTTGCACACGTATACTTTAAAAAATACATAACAATTGCGTTTAAATTAGGTTGCAGAAGCCCAACCCCTCTTCTCTTCTATCCCCACCCTCTCCTTATTTCCAATGTTCTTTATAGATACCTAACGTTTTTATCAGATTTCGATGGAACACTGCAAATGTATACTTAAGAACAAAGAGAAACATTCTGTTTACAAAACCCAACCGCTCACTCCCTTACCCCATTTCATTTTTGTAAATGTTCTTTACACAAAGCTACAGTTTTTATCGGGTTTCGATGGAACTTTGCATATGTATACTTTAAAACAAAGAGAAAAATGCTGTCCACACTACCATAACAAAAACCAAACTACTCTTCACCTCTACACCCCTTAATTAATTTTTTATACACACCTAATAATTTTATATGATGTCAATAGAAATTTACAAACGTACACTTTAAATCAATCAGAAAAGACAGTCTACATTTGGTATACAAAAGCCCAATCCCTCTTCTCCTTTACCCCATCGTTTATAATTTCCAATGTTCTTTACAAAATCCACAGTTTTAAGTACCGTCAAAATCAATTAAGCTATTTTTAAGTCATGCAGAATATTTATAAAATGTATGTATACTAATGTCTCAACATGTACTTCAGATTTCAACTTGGACCCCGAGCTTTTACGTTGTGAAAACCAGCTTTAATAGATATTATGATTGATTAGATCGAAACACAGCCTGGACCAAAATGTAAACTGACATTCCTTAACATAGCATCGAATTCACCCCAGTCTGAAAGTTGTTAGGGTATATAAAGATAGATTTTTTTTTTTTTGAAAACATTCGCTTTAACCACTGAGCTACCAGGTAGTTCGAAAAATGAGAACTGCTGCGGCATATTTAAATACAAATTAACAATAATACCACTAAAAATTTTAAAATAAAATAATTGTTTAAAAAACATAAAAACCGCCTTCAAAAAAAAACACTTTATACCTTGCTTAGAACAAAGTAAATTTAAATGGACAATATTTTACATTACTGTTATTGAAATTTTTATATTAATTAGTTATTTTTGGAGTCGGTGCCAGCCAAAACAAGAAAAAACAATAATAAATAACACTTATACATAAAAAATCATGTTACTACTTTCCTACAATTAATTCTAGAAACATTTTTCAACAAAACTGAAACATATAGATGATACACCGATATTATACTAACTATACAGATTTTACAGCATGATGCAGCATACCAACTGACACTATAGCGCCAGAGATATGCCTGGATGACCAACGAGGCCGAACCACAGATAACATACCGTTAATTTGTTTCCCTAAGCTGTCTCCCGCAATAAAACTATGTACCTCACGACATGCTGTAAAATATTTGGAATTTTTATTCGTACTCTCGGTTCGTCTCGAACACCAAATAAAGATCAGCAATTCAGTCTGCGCGATCTGACAGCTGGCACCGACGCCAAAAATAACTAATTAATGTAAAAATTTCAATAACAGTAATGTAAAATATTGTCCATTTAAATTTACTTTTTTCTAAGCAAGGTATAAAGTTATTTTAAAATTTTTGGTGCCCTTTTTTGAAGGCGGTTTTTATGTTTTTTAAACAATTATTTTGCACTAAAAGGTTTATAAATTTAATAATAAGTAATCGATATATATAGGGCCCGCACTACAGGTATAGGCTAGGGCCCAACATATCCTAAAAGTCGCCCTGCCTCCTCTACATCAGTAGGGTTAATATCTGCTATTTTAGATAACACTGCAATGATATTTGAATGTCTGACTGTTTTACAAAGTTCCAAGGAAATAATACGCAATAATGCTTACTTATCTTTCACAGCTACCTCTTTTCAATTTCCGTATTTATTTCTTTACACTTTTATATTCGTAGTCTATCCTGTCAGCATCTTTGTGGTTTGCAAGTACTTCAAATTGGTCTGTTTCTTGTCCTAGGGGGTAGGTACACCTAACACATACAAATATTTGATAAAGTTGAGATGTCATTTTCTCCAAATCTATTTAAATTTGAGGGTTCAAATTTCATAGCTCCATAGAACTGTTAAAGCTAGATATAAAAATTAATTTTTAAAATAAAATTTTTGTTTAACAATAGGATAATGTACCATCCAAATTGACAGTGAAAAATATATTGTTGTAAAGGGTTTTAAAGATAAAAGGCATAGTATTTGAAATTTTTCAGCAATGTTCTTTTAATATTGTAAACTAATATCAAGGCAACAAGTTGAACCTATAATATAACATATTTAACTCTATATTTTTCATTAATAAATTTATTTGTCAAGAAATTAAATTTTTTGCTTTTTTTTTTTGCTTAAATATAAAGGCATATTTTTCATTTGGGAAAAGCTGCATAAACAATAATGGTTCAGACTGTAGTACTTAGTATGTAGAACATGTCCTGCAAATTTGAAAAAGATCTATGCACATGGAAAAAAGTTATCTTTAAAACCATTTGATGAATTGCTGTTTTGAGATATTTAAGGTTAAAGGTTTGGATCACCTTCAAGTGCAGTAAGATTTAAATGGCTGTCAATCGTGCAGGGCATTGCTTAATCACACATAATTCCCATACTGTTAAAGATATTTAAATAATTTTTTCACTAAAATGAAGCCAAAACTATAAACTGTTTTTGTGAATAATAAAAAAAAAATCATTTTTTTGAAACGTGATAAGTGTACCTACCCCCTTAATCAAGGCGTCGATTGTTTATTTCCCTCCGTAATTGCACATACAGTAGAAATCCAATTATTCGAATCAATTGGGACCGGACCCCATTCGGATAATCAAAAATTCGGATAATTGGATTTTTTCCGAAAAAGGGTCTATTTAATTAATTACTGTATGCATGTTGACAGTGGGAGAAAAAAACTATGTATAAAGAAAAAGAGTTTTTAATGAATAAAATTAAAAGGCAAGACTCTTACATGTTAAGTGCACATACAAGTGCTGTACATTAATACAGCATTTACATACTGTAATGTAAATAAAAGTCATTGCTTGGTGAACATATCGGTCAAAATAAGCTGTTTGTATTCATCCGTTTTCGGGAAGCCTAGTCGCAAATCTGCTTGACGGTGAGAAGTTACATGTGGTCACACTCGGGCTGACGCTCCATCCACTTCAACGCAGTTTTCAAGGCCGGCAAATGATTGACTAGCTGATGGACCCGTGTCTGCTTCAACTTCGACTTTAAGGTCATCTTCTTCCTCGACACTTTCTTCTCTCACACTTAATAAGTTCTTCATCATTTAGAATTTCATACCCATGGTCTGACGAATCACACACCACCCACTCTCCTGAATCTTCAGCACTAACTTCTGAACATCCAGGAATTTTCAGAAGAATGTTTCTGAATTCCCCAAGTGACACATTACGTCCATCTTCTCCTGTCTCTTTCCTTTCCCCTTCTTGGGCTTCTTTTTCCTTATTCTCCTTTTCCTTCTCTTCTTCAATGGATATGCCTTTCAACTTGTTCCATGCACGTCTTAATATGTCTGCCTTAAGCGATTCGGATAATCGGAGTTCGGATAATTGGAGTTCTACTGTACAATTAATACTGGTTGGGTTTTTTGACAAAGAGAAGTCAGCTTAGCGCCACTCCTGCTGCTGCGCCGCCTCAGTCCGTTCGGTCAGAAAATTCGCTTGAACTCTAAATCTTTTGCGCAATCTGTAGTCTTTGCGACAGTGGTGGTTTTTTTCTCTGTGAACTTTGTTACTATCTTCTTAAATTAAGTAGACAAGAAAATAAATTACTTATATCTATTAGGTACCTACTTAACTAACGCCGTGCCCAAATTATTTGGTCCCGTGCCATCATTGGCACGCGTGCCGTTAGTTCGCCATCCCTGCCCTAGGTTATGCTTTACCCACACCGGAAGTCATGTGCAGGTCCCATTTCATGTTGCTTTGTACTATTTCCACGAATACTTCACAAAATCAACCGTGTGAACAGCTGAGCTGTTAACTGCATACTCATGAGCAAACGGATTCCTTCTTCTAGCTGCGCGCAATACGTTGCACATTTTGCTGTTTAGTGTAAGTTGCCATTTATAGCATCATTCCTAAATAACTTTCAGATCGCGCTGAATTTCTAAACAATAGTCAGAACACCTTACTTCTCTGTAGATAACTGCATCAACAGCAAACAATCGCAACCTGCTGTTAATGTTGTCATCTAGATCGTTAATAAAAATTAAGAAGAGAAGTGGTGCTATTATACTGCATAGAGGTACGCCCGAAGTAACATCTAGATTAGAATAGGCTTTCCCGTCAACAACAACATACTGTGACCGATCGGTTAAAAAATCTCGAATCCATTAACAAATCTGGTCCGAAATACCGCACTATCGGATTTTCGCTAAAAGTTGGTTGTGTGACACGAAGTAAGCTGAGGAGGAGCTGTCTGAAAATCCAGGAAAATTGCATCAAGTTGTGAACCAACATCAATAACTTTCATTAGGTCATGGGAAAAAATGAACAGTTGTGTTGGTTCGTTATAAGTAACTCATTTTCATCTAGAAACTTCATAATGTTAGAGCATATGACATGCTCCAGAATTCTACTGCAGACAGATGTTAAATACAATATGTGAGATTGCTGCCTATCAATTTTGTATTAGCAATACCTGTAGCCTAGGAATTATTGGGGTTAATTTTGGTTCTCATAGTCTTTGTCTACACAGAAAAATATTTTAGATCGGCAATTATTTCTTTTATTATAGTGGCTACGTCCTTTGCGTTTTTTTTTTTTTTTTTCGCCTCGTCGACGGCTAAGGTCATTAGAGGCGGGATGGGACTGGGGACAAGGAACGGGAAGTAATTCGGCCATGGCCTTTTTGAAGGAAGAATCCCGGCATTCGCCTGGAGTGATTTGGGGAAACCATGGAAAACCAAAATCTGGATGCCCGAACGGGGATTCGAACCCGCGTCCTCCCGAATGCGAGGCCAGAACGTTAAACATTCACCCAGCACTCTCGCTTTGCTGTTACACTAAAGTAACGTTGTAAGTCGCCGGCGTACATAATATAGTTACTGTGAAATGGTACACTAGTAGCATGATTTATATATGCATAGAAATAGAAGTGGTCCCAGGACTGATGCTTGGGGAAAACCATTTTTTGCACTGTTTGAAGAACGCGTTCATTGGTTCCACAGAGAAGCTCTTCTGAGTTAGTACCAACAGCACTTGGGAGTAAATATCTTACATAGTTGATATTGTGCTTGTAGCATTTCTTACGATCAGTTATCATTTATCGTGTTTTATGCTTCTTAATAGCTTTGTGATTTTACTGCGAAGTGGAGCTATTTATTTTATCTTCTGAATGTGCAACTAAAGAAAATAAATAAACTAATAGATTTTTTTTTTATATTCAACACAGTTTAACTTAGTTTTAATAACTCCAAATACA
>JARYHS010014213.1:0-12988 GCA_031002005.1 Vandiemenella viatica | reverse complement strand
AATAAAAACCGGAAGATTGCACCACATTTCAATATTTCTGTGGCGATTGTTCCTCCATCCAAATTTGCACTCTGCGAAGGAAAGAAAAGATCTATAAGACTACGTTAGAACGATATGTACTAATATGAGCGGTGCATATTATCCTTGTCATCAATGCTCAGTCTTACGCACCTATACTATTATAAATCTGTAAACAAGCTGCGTGTGTCTCTTTATTTGAACGGCTACTGCGCCATAACTACCGCAGCAATTTGGATCGGGTTTTCAAGTTTTTTTAGAGCTAATAGTCCAAATTAAAATCTGCGGAAATAGCAAATGACTTATATGTACCGAGGTTCGGAGCAAAGCGGGGAAATGCTAGTATTTAAATATGTATTTTGTTTATCTACATACTGTGCTGTGGCTTCCAATGCAAATCAATCTAAGTAAACGCTCCTTGTCCTCCAAATATAAAATGAAAACTTGAATTTCTCAAATATGGAGTAGCGAATATTACCAGGGTCAAGAGGGACAAAATTCAATGCTACATAGATTATTTATCTTCTAATTATGACAATGCAGAAGACAATCTACTTACAAGGGGGATCTTGAAAGCAAAAAATTACCCGTAGCTAGGTGTTTGCAGCTGCTGCAGTACAAGCACTGCAATCAAATGAGTTTTCAGCGGAGCTGAATTCGTCATTTCAGAAAAACGTAACAATCATTCTCCTGAACGTATGTATTATCTTTTGGTTATTTACAGTAACGTATGAGAGCACAATCAGTAAAGTCATTAAAGTGTGTGCAGTGTTTTACATTAATATAAAACCCTACAATACGTCATATGTATTTGAAGCTTCTGCATCAATCATAAAGCTTTAAACGTATTTCTGTAACTGTAGAGAACTTATTTACTTCATGGTTTTTACTATATTGTATTCTGATCTCATACTTACTTTATGTCTGTTTTTCACACACATGCACGTTACACATTATATATACGGCGGTTCTGTTGATAGAACATACAGAGAGTATTGATTTTAGTCATTGAAATACTGTAGTTTAGTGAGAGCCGCTGCCATTTTCTCTGACGTACCGTCGTTGTTGCATGGGCGATGAAGACACTATTCGTTATTCCTGCATCGCCGAGCCAGAGTAGAGGAAGGCGGTCGAAGTTGGAGCGGGAGTAGACAGAAACTTACAAGGTACAAAAACAAAACAACACAAAAGGATTCCTAAGCCTAATTTAGCATGGTTACTTACACTCTGTGACAGCTTCATGTTTGTTTCTTTAAACATTATTCTAATATTTTGTAAAAACAGTACTATCATCACCGACACCGCATCCAGAGAATTTTGTTTCTGCGGATTGAACTGGCTCTGAAACACACAAATTACAAACTAGTCAAGCAGAAATTTTCAAAAGAAATTTTCTAATAATTTAAGTAAAATCGATTAAAACAGTTCATTAGCAGAATGAAGATAATAATCATAAAAAATAACGCAAAACATAACAAATTTTGATCGTATTGTTAAAACATTTCTAGGAGAAATACAACGTTTGTTAAGCAGAAGAAGTGTTCTGGTGTGGAGCTAGATTCCACGCAGAACCAACATGATGTTCTAACATTTTCAATTCAGAAACAACATTGGCACTCATTCAGCTATCCAAAAATTGCAATATTTATGATACGATAATCAACTTACAAAATGACGGAAGAACTTTGTGTTTTCTTTTGAAGATTAAGCTCCATCCATACATTCTCGACATTATTGACCGAAAAAAGACGCAGATAAGAACGCGGAGCAGTTTCCTAACTACGCATAAAATTTACTGTGATAAGTCTAATTGTTGGTACAGAATCTTCATCTAAATTTATGATATTATGAGAGTATTATATAAATGTATTTACTTTGTAACATAACCACCTTTCGCAATTCAAAGTAATACTTCATAAGTCGATTTGTTCCATCCAAAGTAACATTTTACTAAATACACGTAATTATCCTTCCCCTGTGGCGTTGTTGCTCGGAAAATCAACTAGATGTTCTTTATGAGACGAAAATTCCTTGGCAGAGGAAGTTACACCTGTTTTCTAGCTTGATAAGCTCTTTCGACAACCCAAAGATATTCAACTCGTCTGCTTGACGTAACAGTTTTAATGCCTTTGCCTTACGCTAGGTGTCCGCACCATCCGGAGTATGCAGCGAGAAACTTCTTCTGCTTATGCGCCGGCCAAAGGTATTCTACTGCACCTCGCCATTCTCTATCTCTTTCTATCATATAGCCAGAGTTAACTGGGAATATCAATGACTTCTGGCTCAACTCGTTTCGACACGTTTTCCCTGCGCGCTCGGTGAAAGGTATTTGACCAGGCATTAAGTGCTCGCCTTGTGTAAATGCATTAGCGATATTCAAAGAATTTTCGGTGTCTCAACACGCGGATGACGTCAGCACTCTGGAATGCGGTAGCTTGGTCGGCGATAACTATTTTTCATTTTCCCAGTCAATAACTGTGATAAAAGCGTGCAGAAATGTTTAGCTATTTCCGCCTGGTATCTGCTTACCATTATCGAAATACAGTAGCGATCTACAAATACTTTCCGCTGTCTTAACCTGCGGGTGACGTCGGGACTCTGGTATGTGGTCGCTAGGTCAGTGACAAGTATTCGCTCAGCCATTAAGCGTTTCAAATATCAAAGTAATTCGTAATACAGGTGTGGAAATGCGGACGCTACGGCAGCGACAGGTATTTGCACGGCGACAAGGAAATTCCTTTATCTATTACAAAATGTAAATTGCTCTGTACACGCGATTGATGATAAGACGCATAGAAATATTTCAGCACAGTAAAATAATATCTTCGGTTCAGGATGAGGTATAAATGAATCACATTGTATAATGGTCGATTTCCGTTTATCAACGTGTTCCTAAAAGTCTCTGAAATTGTGCCTGTGTCTGTTCCATTGGGTCTTTACCTTAAGTCCTGAATGGATCACAACTTCCGCTGTTTCAGCGGAGGTTTTGATGCATAAGAAACAAAAGCAGGGGAACTTATTATGGTGTGAACATAATTATTATATGTCTATTTTATAGGCACAAACTCTTGACGTCATCAAATACATCATCTAGTACGATTTTAGTTACGTATTCAAAACGAAAATCAAACGTTTAATTTCCATGCCGATAAAGTATAAAAATAACTTGAGATGTTCTGATTGACTTAGGTACAGTCGGTTAAAAAGCATTACTTTTTCCTTTAAAAGAGTCTAAATAGTCTAAATAGAGTCTAAATAGAAAACCCAGTGTATAACGCAAGATATTGAAATGGTATAAATTCGATGAAGATGTCTCCGAGTACCTGTTTTGTGTAGATTTCATGAAATTTATTTGATTACTTGCGAAAAAGTATAGCAATACCTCACGTATGTTATTCCCTTCAAAATTCGTAACCTCAAAGACCCACCAAAATCATACATGTAGTTTATGCGTGAATTCCGTTCATTGAAGCAGACATTAAAATTCAATCACCGACGAAGATACGACAAACCGCAAATTGCGTTCATTGAAACAAGTATCATCAAACAATCGTGCAGCGACAAAGAGACGGGGAACATAGTTACTTTTCCACATCATGTTGAATTAGAGATAGTTTCGATATGAAACACTGAGCGTGGTGGTGTTACTGCTAGCGTTCTGGCCTCGCATTCGGGAGGACGGCGGTTCGAATCCCCGTCCGGACATCGAGATTTGGGTATTCCATGGTTTCCCAAATAACTCCAGGCAAATGGTGGGATGCTTCCTTAAAAAGGCCATGGCCGAATTCATTCCCATTCCTTGCCCCCATCCTTTCCCCTCTCTAAAGACCTCGCTGTTGAGATAAGTAAAACAGTTTAAAAAAATAAACAAAAGATATGAACCGATATAATTAATAGCTATCAGTACTAATGATAACTCATGAATTTCCGCTACGTTTACAATAATTTAAAGGATTTATTAAATTACTATCATCGATTTTTCTCAAGCTGAAACTGGCGAGACGTACGGCGAGGACCCAGCCAATTTTTAAACTTATTACAGGAATTGAATGGAAAGTTGTCGATTTGAAAACCAGTTTTTTTCCCTACAGACATTTCTGTTGTGGTTAGATGTCACTCCCTCCATCATTGTACAGTCGGGGACAGAATTCGAGAGACCCCTCGCCTTTCGATTATGCTTCGTTCTAGACACGAATACCGCATGGGACAGCATAACTGGTAGGTGGTACACTAAATTCATGATAAAATAGACCTCTCATACCCAGCACTTTACCCAAGACTAAAAAAATTAGCCCGCGCAGCAAGAAACTCGCAGACGCTCAGAGGGAAAGTTCGGAGTTCTGCAGTAAAAATAATCACGAATATCACCATTTTAGTCATAATAATTATTTAAATAACCAAATTGATTAATTATAGACAGATGGTAACACTTTTTTCGTAATTTTGATAACCGTTGCGTATTTTTTTTCCTCGAATAAACAGTTAACAATTTGCTAGCAAACGCAATTATAT
Organism: Vandiemenella viatica; assembly: GCA_031002005.1. Classification (NCBI taxonomy): domain Eukaryota; kingdom Metazoa; phylum Arthropoda; class Insecta; order Orthoptera; family Morabidae; genus Vandiemenella; species Vandiemenella viatica. The sequence continues at coordinate 8,458 of JARYHS010014213.1, read as the reverse complement.
GGCGAATACAGAAAAATCGCTAAATTACTAGGGAAATCAAATAAGAGAGTTTGAATGGACTTAGTTACACTTTCTAACGCTGCAGCGTTATAGAACTGTGCGTGTGACAAATACACACAAAGGTTAAGGGTAAGCAGAACGAGCATTCACGAAAGAACTCTAATGGTAAACTAAGTCACGAAATGTAAATAAACTATTCCCAGAAAATTAAATGGTGCGGAATATTAACACCTTAATTTTGTTTTCATCATACCATATTTAGAAGGTAAGCTAAACTTGAACGCAGTAGCAACAGTTTTAGTAGTAATAATAATCATTAAGAATCCCGATGGGTTATAGGTAACAAACACTGTTGCCTGGCATTCGGGAGACGCGAATTCAAACCCCGTCGGGATCCAGTTTCAGTATTCCATGATTTTCGTAAATCTCTCCAGCTGAACTCCAGAAAAGTTCCTTCAAAAAGCGGTGGCTGAAATTCTTACCCGATCCTAGTTTCCAATACTATCAGGATTCATATCACATTGCCGCCGAAGATATGACGAAGAAAAAAAAAACGTGGTGGGTATGTGGTATCCGGCTTTCGGGAGGTCGTGGGTTCGAATACCCATCTAGCCATCCAGGTAAACGTTTTAGATGGTTTCCCCAAATCACTCCAGGCGAATGCCGGGATTGTTCCTTCAAAAGGCCATGGACGAATTCCTCCCCATTACTTGTCCCCAGTCCTTTCCTGCCTCTAATGACCTCGATTAGATGTAAAGCTAGAAGCAAAACATAATTGCTCAAATAAAAATAATTACATCTCTGTGGTGTGTTTTAGACCTTTTCCTTGTTGGATTTATCTTATTCAACGGCCGAACATGGTAGCGAAGGGACTAGAGTGCTATTTCCACATGTGGAGAGTCTCTAGTTCGGTGTTGTTTTAGGGCTGGTCGACGTGGAAATCATTATAGAGAGAAAAGGACTTGGGGCATGTTTCGGGAAGGAATTCAGCCTTGGCCATACCAGAGAATCATCCCAACACTCACGGAGTGATTTCGATTAATCATGCAATACCGAAATACGGATGGATACACGAAGATTTCAACCCCTGTCCTTCCGGATGGGATGGCTTGGGCGTTACAGGGACTCTCGGTCACTGGTGCGATTCCGGCCAGAGGCATGGGTGTTAAAGTAGGTATTGTGGTATGTCTTGTATCGTCTTTCAATTGTATGAGCAAAAAGCATTTGGAAATACATCAGTACACAGGATAAACACACAAAACGGTTTAGCTGGATGAATGGCTATCGGGAGGAATGCCATTAAAAATTTAAAGACAATTTTTATTGAACCAAAAGGCAATTGACTCCTTCAAAAATATCTCGCTGGTCCACCTCATCTCACAAAAAAAATATTCCTTGTTTGGTGCCAACTAGTAACATGGCTGAGTTCTAAACACGTATTAGGATAAAAAATTTGGAAAGTAGGCGTACTATAGTGAATCTGTTTAGTGCACACGGGAGGGGTATTTAATTTCAGTTGAGTGTATAGGATTTAATCTCTTTAACATTATGCGTGGTTATTTCGTAAGAAGAAGATCTTCCTGCTGGCTCAGTTCAGACGCAAGGAGGAAGTAACCGTCAAACGTTTCGAGGAAGTGTTTATTTACCAGTGGCTCTGAGGAAGTGAAGAACACTTGTTCAGTAGAATTAGCTCTAATAAAATTTGTGAATATGACCATCCGTACACGAAATATGCCCATTTTCGAATTACGAGCACCTACAAATACAGTGACAGTCATTTGCCGAAAGTAACAGAAACAACTTCAATAACATATTAAAGTTACTTCATCATAATTAGAAGACCGATGAAAATGTTGAAAAATAACATTGAACTAATATGTATAGGTCATTAAAAATTTCTGAAAATTACTTCTCGAGGATTTTAACTTCAGCATACCCTCATTGCGTCTTGTAATGTTCTACTTGCACTATTTGATTACAAAATTAATTGAATCAATATTCCGTGATAATGGAGCTATTTAAAAGAAGAAGGAAAAAAAACTGGAAGTGCACGTGTGCACGTTATTGAAAATTGACATGCCTCCATCTGCTGATGTAAATATTTTATGACCTTCCGTGCCTTTGACCATTTAACCTGCTGACTATTGTGTCAGCCTTTGTTGAGGTAATGTGGAACTCTATTGTGAAGTCAACACAAGACGAACACTACACTCATTCAAAAGCAACCATATGCGCAGAAGAACTCGAATCAGTGACCTTTATTATTATTAATAAATTTCTCTCGGGCTTCCAGCCGTGTTAAGATGTTACATTTGTGGGACGTTTCGAAGGCGTCCAACTCTGCCTTCATTCTCAACCAAATATCAATCATTAAGGCAGAGTTGGACGCCTTCGAAACGTCCCAAAAATGTAACATCTTAACACGGCTGGAAGCCGAGAGAAATTTATTAATATACAACGCCGTGAAAGATTACGATCTTACTTTATTATTATTACTCCGCGATTCACTAAAAGTGTGTGGTGGAGGGTGTATTGCTCCTATCCGAAAGGGTAATGGTTTGGAAGGGATATACGGGATATGGCAGGAGGCCTTTACAATGCGATGACAGTGTTCTAGCCCCTACACTGCTAGCGCCAGCTTAAGTATCTTGGTCGGGACTCTTGCGAAGGAATTTGTGAATGTGTCTGCGGTCGTGGTTTGCCAACACGGAAGACAATTCCGTAGGCCCACAGAGATTTTCCTCATCCTCGTTCAACTAACTTGCTTATATTGCTACCTGAGGCTCACACAGTTAACAGACGAAAGAATTATACAGGTTTAGAACCGTATATCCTCGAGGAACTTTCTGAACTTTTTTAAATTTGTTTCCAGCTTGACATCTCGACTTTGAGGTCATGGGAGACGGGAATATGGACTTTTTGGTGAACTATACCGACGTTCGCTTACAGTGATTTGGAAAAACTGCAGAAAATCCAAATCTGGATGGCCAGAAGCGGATTTGAACCCGCATCCTCTCGAATGCCAGGCCAGAACATTATCGCTCGTCCACTACGCTCAGATTTTTTAATTGACCGTAACATATAGATATATAGGAACAATAATTATAGACTGACTCGGCCATGAATCATTTTAATATATCTATTTTTGCAGCCTAGTAGTAGACGAAAAAATATTAGATCAACTAAAGATGCCAGATCTTAATCACATTCGTTTCTCACGAACCCGGAAACAACCATAATACACCCTTTTATAACCACATATGTAACGTTTCAATTAGTTTTTCGAAGATAACATCATTTTACTTTTACATATCCAGCGTATTCCAGTTTGAAAAGCAATCATCCTTTTCCTTCAGAATGCAGGCATAAGAATTTTAAAAGCTCCACTGCATATGGAATTAGCCAACGTCATTAACTGTAAGACTGACAGCAGTCTTTTTCCAAGACCATTCTTGCTTGTAGAAAATGCCATGGTGGCTCCCAAGTGAGAAGATTATTGCGCCGGTTCAAATTCCTGTCGGCTATCAAATTTCGTTTTTTCCATGTTTTCTCAAAACCTTTGCAGATTAATGCCAGGATGATTCCTCTGGAAGGCATTGATCAACTTGTTTCATGTTCTTTGTTCACAGTTCTCTCCTATATTTATTTACCTCGACAGTAACGAGGCGTTTAGCCCTAATTATTAAAAATGTTTAATGTATATAAAAGAAGAACTGATGTGCAGTTTTCAGACGTGAAATTTTAATTCCAAAATACTGTAAAATAGAAATTTCAAATATACACAAGTTATATATATATATATTTCTGTATTGACAGGTATTTGACGCATATATTATCACAGCAATATCTGAAAACTTATTTCGGATATTTTTTAAAAATATTATCTTTTCTTAGGCAGGATTAGGGGTAGTAAATGATTCTTGTTTAATTTTTCTGCAGCGCGTCACAGCGCCTAGTATTTAAAAGTTATTCACACATCGATACGAGATAATTCTTTGCAGTTATCATTTTGTAAACGAATCTAATCCAGCAGTATTCTTGTCAAACTTTTACAATTACAAAATTTTATTTTGATACTGCTTTGTCTAGGCTCTAATGAAGGAAAATGTAGTTTTATCTCGATGGCAGATGATTCCGAAGTCACAATACAAGGAAATATGCATCGTTTCCTGCCAGAAGACTTCCTCATCGAATGTGCGAGTTATATTCAAACATTAGTATGCTTCAGTGTCCAATCGCTACACCAGCCACATCTAGAAATTTGAGTGATATGAGAAGGAGGGTAATAATTACTTTGCATGAAGAGCTATATTCAAATGGTTTTTTAACTAGAATTATGAATATAAACAAATAATTTTTTAAATTTTTAATTTAATTTAATTGCAATGGAGCACAGGCTCCGGTGGCAATTTCCTACACACCCATCTTCCCCCTATCTGCACCCACCTACATTTGCCTCTACAAATTTTATCTTTAAATTCTTTCAAAGTTTTCGGTAAATTATTCATCATTTCCTTGGTAACTCATTCCAATCCCTGACACCCTTACCTAAAAAAGAGAATCTTCCCACACCCTTGTGCCTGAAATCGAGTGCCAGCTTGTGGTCATGGTCATCTTTTCCCTTCCATGCACTACTTTTAATACCTATTGCAATATCTTTCCATGCCTCATCGCCAGTATATGCCTGTACACTCCCATGACCCTCCTCATCCTCCTCCTGTCTTGCAATAAATCCCATTCCAGCTCCTTTATCATATCCGTCACTGATTGCATTCTGCGATAATATCTTGGCATTACTTTTGATAACAAGCTTAACTGGGCAGGACACATTGGACAGGTGGTAGGAAAAGGTTTCAAAGTTCTTCACTTGTTGGAGGGAGTGATGAGGGGATGTACGAGAGAAGTAAAGGAATTGGGTTACAAAACTTTGGTCAGACCATTGCTCGAATATGGTAGTGTAGTATGGGACCCTCATTTTACGAATCAAATACAGGAGTAGGAGAGGGTGCAAAAAAGGGCTGCTAGATTTGTTTCTGGAAATATAAACAAATAAACCGTGGTATGCCGTATATTTGGTTATCGAAAGGAATGTCATTTAATTGAACAGTCCTACACAAATACTCCACGCAAAACAACTTCTGGCCAGGATAGGCCTGGTAGCACCTTCCTTTTTTTTATAGATCATTACAGTTTAAAGATACATTAAGGATTGATGTTTGCAATAGAATATTCGTCTACGAGGCGTCACAAATAATTCAGCGATGAGGTGAATTATTGTCATTTGTAAAGGTTGGGATTGCAGGATAGTCATCTGTGACCGACGTATTTTTGAAAATTTGGTGTCTCTGTTCCTATAACACGATGTTAACTTCTATAAGGGTGTGAATTACGTCTCCCATATCATGTCGCAGCAGGACAAATATTTCGTCCACCTGATGGTTTCTCGAGGAGCCAAGGACGCAGGAAACTGATCATCCAATCATAAACGTTGACATGAACCCAGTAGAAAGTGCATAGGCTGGGTCTACATTCTAAGAAAGACGGAATATATGTCGACGACTTTCTAAAATCAATCATTTACGCGTAATTTGCCCTATGAATAATTGGAACTTTTAACACTGTGTGTTCTTTTGCTTCTTCCCAACAGTGAGCCAAACACAGATGTTGCACTATTCTGCCATCTCATTCCTGTATTTATCTTCTTATCCATTTCCAGTTTTACTTTACCTCCCCTCCCCCTCACAAAGCTTACTGGTCGGACTATAAATATTATTCCAAAAAAGAATATTTAACAATCAGTAGACGGATCACTCAAATTGCTAGATGTGGCTGGTGTAGCGATTGGCACTGAAGCATACTAATGTTTGAATATAACTCGCACATTCGATGAGGAAGTCTTCTGGCAGGAAACGATGCATATTTCCTTGTATTGTGACTTCGGAATCATCTGCCATCGAGATAAAACTACATTTTCATTAGAGCCTAGACAAAGCAGTATCAAAATAAAATTTTGTAATTGTAAAAGTTTGACAAGAATACTGCTGGATTAGATTCGTTTACAAAATGATAACTGCAAAGAATTATCTCGTATCGATGTGTGAATAACTTTTAAATACTAGGCGCTGTGACGCGCTGCAGAAAAATTAAACAAGAATCATTTACTACCCCTAATCCTGCCTAAGAAAAGATAATATTTTAAAAAATATCCGAAATAAGTTTTCAGATATTGCTGTGATAATATATGCGTCAAATACCTGTCAATACAGAAATATATATATATAATAACTTGTGTATATTTGAAATTTCTATTTTACAGTATTTTGGAATTAAAATTTCACGTCTGAAAACTGCACATCAGTTCTTCTTTTATAACATTAAACATTTTTAATAATTAGGGCTAAACGCCTCGTTACTGTCGAGGTAAATAAATATAGGAGAGAACTGTGAACAAAGAACATGAAACAAGTTGATCAATGCCTTCCAGAGGAATCATCCTGGCATTAATCTGCAAAGGTTTTGAGAAAACATGGAAAAAACGAAATTTGATAGCCGACAGGAATTTGAACCGGCGCAATAATTCTTCTCACTTCGGGAGCCACCATGGCATTTTCTACAAGCAAGAATGGTCTTGGAAAAAGACTGCTGTCAGTCTTACAGTTAATGACGTTGGCTAATTCCATATGCAGTGGAGCTTTTAAAATTCTTATGCCTGCATTCTGAAGGAAAAGGATGATTGCTTTTCAAACTGGAATACGCTGGATATGTAAAAGTAAAATGATGTTATCTTCGAAAAACTAATTGAAACGTTACATATGTGGTTATAAAAGGGTGTATTATGGTTGTTTCCGGGTTCGTGAGAAACGATGTGATTAAGATCTGGCATCTTTAGTTGATCTAATATTTTTTCGTCTACTACTAGGCTGCAAAAATAGATATATTAAAATGATTCATGGCCGAGTCAGTCTATAATTATTGTTCCTATATATCTATATGTTACGGTCAATTAAAAAATCTGAGCGTAGTGGACGAGCGATAATGTTCTGGCCTGGCATTCGAGAGGATGCGGGTTCAAATCCGCTTCTGGCCATCCAGATTTGGATTTTCTGCAGTTTTTCCAAATCACTGTAAGCGAACGTCGGTATAGTTCACCAAAAAGTCCATATTCCCGTCTCCCATGACCTCAAAGTCGAGATGTCAAGCTGGAAACAAATTTTAAAAAAGTTCAGAAAGTTCCTCGAGGATATACGGTTCTAAACCTGTATAATTCTTTCGTCTGTTATCTGTGTGAGCCTCAGGTAGCAATATAAGCAAGTTAGTTGAACGAGGATGAGGAAAATCTCATGCCTGAAATGTCTGATAATTTCCTTGTTCTGTGGGCCTACGGAATTGTCTTCCGTGTTGGCAAACCACGACCGCAGACACATTCACAAATTCCTTCGCAAGAGTCCCGACCAAGATACTTAAGCTGGCGCTAGCAGTGTAGGGGCTAGAACACTGTCATCGCATTGTAAAGGCCTCCTGCCATATCCCGTATATCCCTTCCAAACCATTACCCTTTCGGATAGGAGCAATACACCCTCCCCACACACTTTTAGTGAATCGCGGAGTAATAATAATAAAGTAAGATCGTAATCTTTCACGGCGTTGTATATTAATAAATAGGAGCAATACACCCTCCACCCCACACTTTTAGTGAATCGCGGAGTAATAATAATAAAGTAAGATCGTAATCTTTCACGGCGTTGTATTTAATAAATTTCTCTCGGACTTCCAGCCGTGTTAAGATGTTACATTTTTGGGACGTTTCGTAGGCGTCCAACTCTGCCTTAATGATTGATATTTGGTTGAGAATGAAGGCAGAGTTGGACGCCTTCGAAACGTCCCATAAATGTAACATCTTAACACGGCTGGAAGCCCGAGAGAAATTTATTAATAATAATAAAGGTCACTGATTCGAGTTCTTCTGCGCATATGGTTGCTTTTGAATGAGTGTAGTGTTCGTCTTGTGTTGACTTCACAATAGAGTTCCACATTACCTCAACAAAGGCTGACACAATAGTCAGCAGGTTAAATGGTCAAAGGCACGGAAGGTCATAAAATATTTACATCAGTAGATGGAGGCATGTCAATTTTCAATAACGTGCACACGTGCACTTCCAGTTTTTTTTCCTTCTTCTTTTAAATAGCTCCATTATCACGGAATATTGATCAAATAATTTTGTAATCAAATAGTGCAAGTAGAACATTACAAGATGCAATGAGGGTATGCTGAAGTTAAAATCCTCGAGAAGTAATTTTCAGAAATTTTTAATGACCTAAACATATTAGTTCAATGATATTTTTAAACATTTTCATCGGTCTTCTAATTATGATGAAGTAACTTTAATTTGTTATTTGATGTTGTTTCTGTTACTTTCGGCAAATGACTGTCACTGTATTTGTAGGTGCTCGTAATTCG
>JARYHS010014212.1:0-14941 GCA_031002005.1 Vandiemenella viatica | reverse complement strand
TTTTTCCTGTTTCAGTCTTTATTATATTCCATATTGTTCTCATTTTATTGTCTGAATTTTCTATTTTCTGCCGATATGTACTTGTTCTTGGCCTTCCTTATTACATTTCTTAGTATTTTAGAATAAAGTTTATAGTGAACTTTCAGCGCATAGTTATCTGATTCTCTCATTTTTAAATAAGCCCTCTTTGTTTACTAGAGATTCTAATACCCTTTGTTATCCATCCCATGCCCCAGTTCATTGTTTGGAGTGTTGAGAATTTTCCTTTTTTTGAAACTACTTCAAAAAGTGTTAGAAATATATTCAAAAGGAATCAAATTTCGCATTAACACCCTGTGCATTATATACTAACCAGTTTTCATTGTTTAAGGTATCTATGAAGTGTTTTATATTATTTTCACTAATATTTCTTCTATAAACCCAGCTTTTTCTTATCTGTTTAACAGTGTTCCTGGACTCGATACATAATGCTGGGCATCATGATCTGAGATACCATTTATTACTGGATGTATGCTGTAATTACTGCACTGAGAAATATCCATAAAAAAATTATCAATTGCAGTCCTGCTATTATTTTGTATTCTCGTAGGAAAATTTACAAGTGCTGTTAAGTTAAAAGACAACATCAAGGCTTCCATATCTAATCTATCATTGCTGTGATTTAGAAAGTCAACATTGAAATCTCCACATAATACTATTTGTTGCTATTTGTAAAACTTAGTAGCAAAGACTCTAAATGAGATAAAAACAGTCTGAAATTACCTGAGGGGGCCCTGTAAATTGCTATCACTATCAGCTCTTCCTTATCATATTCTAGTTTAGTACACAACATTCAAGTGTTGTTCTATACAATACTTACTTACAACTAACTACTGCATTCAATATTATTTTTAACAAAAATGGCAACTCCCCCTTTCTCCATTTTACATCTGCAGAAATGAGAGCTTAATTTATAATTTGGGATGGACAGCTGAGATATTCCTGTATCAGACAAATGATGCTCAGATACACAAAACGTCTACATTAAAATTTCTGGAATTTTGAATCTCTTCTAGGCTTAAGGTAATGTCATCAGTTTTACTAAATATTCCTCTCTTATTTTGGTGGAAAATACTGGTCTGAACACTTTGACGCAATGACTTTGAATTGTTTATTTATTATTACATACGGGATATCAGTTGGAATTTTAATTTCAACAAATTAGATCATCAGAGACATTAATTTCCTTAAGACATCTAAAATCTATTTTATTTACCCTAAAAAAGGCCGCGACTTAACACCATTTATCACAGGAATAACCTCTTTCCCTCACCTGGCATCCTCTGACCTCACAGCAATAAGAAGCGAAAGCTTCCTCTTACCTCTGACATTCAGATGGAGTCCAGGCGAGTATAACTGTCCCTACCAATCAGGCCACATCAATCAAACCAATGTGTGAATTAGCCGGCTGCCAGAGAACCCTTTCCAAGGATGCATTTGTACGCCTGATGTTATGCCACATCCAGGGTTTATCGTAACGCTCAATATGAAATACAATATATACAATGTAATTACAGAATTACAAGATCCAAACAATAACATTAAATCTTGATGTTGTTCTCTTCCAGGAACCTCGTTATTGTTTTGTAGATGGTAACATCTTCCAGAGCCAGGAGGTGGGTAACGTTTATTGGTAATTGTATTCCTAATCCCACAAGTTCTTGTATAAGCTGTGTGCTCTCCCGCCATTTTTCCTTGCAGGCAAATAGGAGGTGGTTGGGTTCGCATATGCTGCTTCCATCGCATGTGCAGGTTGGAGTGTTCAGTGAATTAATACGGTGTAAGTGTTTTGGGAAGAAGCCATGATTGAATTTTAGTCTGCTAATGGTGACAATTGTTTTCCTTGGTACGTAATTCGTTTGATGCCACTGCGATTTAGGGATTGTTGGATGTATGGTGCCGTAATGTTTTCCTTTTGTTTTTATTGTTTCTTCCCACGATGTTTCCCACAGTTGTTTTCCCTTGGCGCGCAGGGTGGACAGGAGATCAGTCGTCTTGATATATGGATATGTTGTACCGTCGGAGGCTGCCGACTTAGCCAACTGATCCGCTCTTTCGTTGCCGTAAATTCCCGTGTGCGCTTTTATCCAGATAAAGATGGTCCGTTTTCCTATTTCTTCTAGTTCCCTGACACTTTCCAGGATCTGGTACGTTAAGGGGCATCTCCACGCATTATTATTAAGATGTGTAGAGATTCGAGGACACTTCGAGAGTCAGATAGTATGATCACTGTCTTGGAGCTGGTGCTCTTGGCATATTCTAATCCCTTGAGTATGGCAACCATTTCGGCGGTATATATCGTTGCTTCGCTGTGGAGTTTATACATCGATTCGACTCGTGCGTGCATATCCACGAAGGCACAGCCTACCTGCTGCCGATCTTTGAACCATCGGTGTAAATGTGTACACTATTTTCGTATTGCGCAAGAGTTTCCAATAAAAGGCTTGTGTTCCGTGCTGTATTTTCTGTGAATGGTATGTCCAAGTTCATCTCCATTTTGATTACAGTTGATTTGTATGAGCCTTCGAAGCAAGGCATTTGCTTGAGGAAATGATTATAGGTTGGTATTGAACTAAGTCGATGTATGTTGTAGCGAGCAGTGGTATTTTTTTCCTACGCCAGTAACTGTCCACAGTGGTTCTGTGCGCCAGTGCCTCTAATGCATCTATTAAGGGATTGTTTCGGAACTGCATAATCTTTGAGATGAATTTCCCACATAGGTAGTATCGTCGGATGTTCAGTGGAGGTTCCATGGCTTCTACCAAGAGTGCGTTTGTGGGTGTAGAGCGCATTGCGCCAAACATATGCGCAGTGCTTTGTATTGAACCTTATCTATTTTGTTGAGCAGAGTTTCAGCTGCAGAGCTATAACAGAGGCACCCATAGTCAATTATCGGACGCACCAAAGCTCTGTAGAGGAGTAAGAGTACTTTCGGGTCAGCTCCCCACCAGCAGCCACTTGTTGCACGCAGCAGATTGATAGCCTTCTCACATTTGTCTATCACGTATGTTATATGTGGACCCCAGCTAAGTTTGGAGTCTATTTGCATGCCCAGTATTTGATTACCTTTTTGTTTGGAAATAGGTACGGCCCAAGTCGTACAGATTCCATTTGTTGTAATCGGTGTCTCGTGTATATTACGACTGCTGATTTTTCTGGTGCAATCTGCATCCCATTATCTTGCAACCATTTGTTTAATCTTTCCATCGCTGTACTAAGCAATTTTATGCATTCCGTCAGCGTTTCGCCTTCTGCGTATATGCATATGTCATCTGCATATTGTAGTATGTACACTCCCCTGGGTAGTATTTTGGCCAGGTCATACGTGTATATATTGAAGAGGATCGGTGATAGAATCGATCCTTGCGGCAGACCCTGGCTCGTGTGTCGCGGTCCTATCGTAACTCCTTTGTGTTTTATGATCAGTATTCTGTCCTGCAGCATTGATATTAGGTTGTGTGTAAAGGTTGCGGAGAAGCCCATGTTCTGCATCTTCCCCCAGTAGCTCGAGGTTGACATTGTCATAGGCGCTGTTGATGTCAGTATAGAGGGCTATGAGATATCGGTTTCTACTTAGGCTGGATTGGATGTCTGTGACAAGTCTTACTAGTAGGTCATTGCTGCCTCTCCCGCGTCTGTACGCCCACTGATGGTCTGGCAGAAGGTCATTGTGTTCGGCAAACCATTCGATCCTATTCTTCACCATCCTCTCAGTTGTTTATATGGGCATGGCAATAGTGCTATGGGCCTGTAAGCTGTGGCTGTTGACGGGTTTTTTCCCGGCTTCAGGATCGGGATGATTCTCGAAGTTTTTAATCCTGCAATCTGTTGTCTTTTATTCCAGACATTGTTTAGAACTTTTAGGAGCATCTTTTTCCCTCGTGATGGTAAGTGTCCGATCATTCTGTAGTGGACGTTGTCTATTCCTGGTGCCGTGTTATTGGAATTCTTGGACGCTTTTCAAATTCTTCCATGTTAAAAGGTCTTGACATGGGGTCGCTAGCTTCATCTTCAGGTGGGGAGTTGCAGATTTGGGTTGGCGGAAGGAGGTGCTAATGTTGTTAGTATTTGTTCCAGCATTTCCGTGCTTATGTTCGACGTCGGGTGCACTGTTTCAGTTGATCGTTTGTAGTTTTTGACTTTTGTCCATATGGTGGTAATTGGGGTGTTTCTATTGATTGATGCGCAGAAATTTTTCCAACCTTCTTTCTTCATCTGTTTCAATGTTCTTTTTGTACGAGCTTGTGCTTTGTTTAACTCTACGAAATTTTCCATGTTGCTGCATCTACGATATTTTCGGAGCGCGTCTCTCGCATTCCTCGTTCCACCATGGTGGGTGGTTCCTGGTAGTGTTCATTTCTTTTTGTTTCTTTTGGGGTATGCCTTGTTTGGCCGCATGGTTTATAACCCGATCAGGCTGTTATAGACTTCCTCTGTCACTCCACCATCGTTTAGGTTGTTTAACTGTGTCGCAGCAGTATCAGTGTATACGTTTCCAATTTGCGTTCCTGATATTCCATTTGTGACCTGATGTTGCCTGAGGTTTTTTGCTGGGTTGATTTAGTCTCATGGTTAACAAAATCGGGTAGTGATCTGATCCCAGAGGCTCTGTGGATCACTCTGTGATCAAGCAATGCTGCAATATTCGAGGAGGCCAATGCGATGTCCACTACTGATTTACGTTCTGTCGGGTTACAGATTCTTGTAGCTGTGCCGTCATTAAGTATAACTAGATTTTCTTCTTCTGTTATCTCTACTATTATTCGGCCAAGATGATTGTTTTTCCGCTCCCCCAAGCACTGTTGTGCGCATTCAGATCTCCGGTGATAATATATGGGATGGGTAGTTTTTGTAATAGCCTTAATATTTGAGGTTTGTGAGAGCCGTGTTGGGCGGTCGATATATCGTCGCTATTGTCAGCCAGGTATTGTTAACTCTTAAGGAGATGGCGCAGGCTTCAATCGGTAGTCCTGTGGTGTCAAGTTGCACTGTGTTGTATCGTCATTCCCTGTCTGACGAAGATAGCAGTTCCTCCATATCCGTCATCACGATCACAACGAATGATGCTGTAGCTTTTAATAGTCATGCTGTCAGTTGGTTTCAGCCATGTTTCGGCGACTGTGGCAATATCTACGTCGCGCTCTTAATGCGCTCTTAATGCCTGTTCAAGACTTTCGTTATTAGATTTTAGTGAACGGGCGTTCCATTGTAGCATTGTAATCTGTCGTCCTTGGGCCATAGATTTCCTGGGAGAGGTTTAGTTCAAACCAATTGCAAGATATCGCCAACATAGGTTCTGTAGTGCGGCTTTCTCTGTTTGGCAATAGCAACCAGGAATTCCATTGTGGTATTTTTATTTGATGTGCGATTTTAATGTAACATAAGATGTTTTCCATTGTTGGAGGATTTAAGCTCCGATGGTAGTTAATAGTTCCTGTAGTTTGGTGCCAATGAGTGTGGGGTCTATTATGCCACTGGTTTTGGTTTCTTCTAGTATAGAGATAATGAAGATCAAGAGCTTGTCAACCAGTGGGGAGGATTTATTGGAGGGTGGGATAGTTTCTGTGCTCTCTTTGCCATAGGTTGACTCTAAAGGTATTGGTTGAATTGTAGTTTCATGGTGGTTGTTTATTATTGGGCTTAAAGGACCATCACTTCTCCAGAATAAATGTCTGGGAATTGTTATTCTATTTCCTGCTACATTTGATTGGGTAGAGTTTCCTTTTAGGCGGCTGCGTGGAGCTGTTTGGCGGAAATCATATCGGCTTCCGACTTCACGTGCTTGAGAGCTGCTACCATCATAAGCTACGATCGAGCTTGGAGGCAAGGTTTGCGGAACGACTTGTTTGGCAAGCTATAGGAATAGGAATTTGCTCCGGTGGTTGCTGACCCATTTGTACAAGTTGAGGGCTGGATGCTGCTATGTTCGCGTATGAACGCGGGTATGTCAGTTGTGGCCAGTATTGGGGACTATTGGCTACCAAGGTTTGTTTCCTTTCAGCTCGTTGTCTATATTCCGGGCAAGAACGGTCGGTGGACAAGTGGTGTCCTTGACAGTAAATGCAACTTAACTGGTTTTCTGAGGTGCAATCTTTTAGATGTGGGGGCCTGCACATCTGCTGCAACGAGGTTTGGCTTTTGCACTGTGATTGACTGTGATTATATCTAAGACAACGGTAACACTGTAATACAGGTGGCACATAGGGTTGGACTTCGCAACGCATGCCATATAAGTAAACGTATTGCGGTAATACTTGGGACTGGAAGGTTAACACACATACAGGTAGGGGGCGGTACTGAGTGCCGCTATCCGATGGGACTTTTTTTGTGAATCTTCTAACTTTCAGTACGGGGAAGGGAGAAACTATTTCACTAATTATTTCGCCTGTGGACAGTGAGGTGTCAATGTTTCGAATCACTCCCTGCTTCCTCGTCATGTAGTACGGGATGTACGCCTCTAAGTTGTTGTCTTTAAGTGATTTTAGTTCCACCAAGGAGTTTGCGGAGGCACTAGATTTAGCTTCAATTCTAATTCTATTGCGCCCTGCTGAAGTTATGTTACTGATTTCTGATCTTAGGTGGTTGTTCTGGCAGAAAAGTATTTTTCCAACAGACATAGGATGGAGTCGGCCTATGTTGTTGTTAGTGCTTTCGACCATCACATAGTAAGGGCCATTGTCAGTATGTGAATATCTATTGTCTTGGCTACTTTGATTTGAGGGGTAGTCAGATTTGTCGTAGTTACTGGATGAGTCCCGGTATGGCTGCGATGTTGACATCGGGGTTAAGTTTGTCACGTTCGGGGATATCTTTTCATTAACTAATGAATCATTTACATTGATAGGTTGCGGGACTATTGCAGTAAGTTCTAGGTTATGTTGACACTGGTCTTTTTGCTTCGCGCGTTTACTCACTGGTGATGACTGGTTAATCTTCTGAGGTGAGCGTGATCTTGGGCGGGATCGCGATGCCACTTTTTGAGTCTGGCGAGGCTGCTGTTGCTCTGTTAGATCTCCGACCTGGTCGTACTGCATTTCTTCCGCTGCCATATGTGGGAGTCGTTCGGCGTATGACGGTTCTTGTACAGGCTGCATCTGGATGCCAAGATTTTTTCCGGTGTCTTGAAATGTAGGAGGTATCTGAGGATCTTCAATGTCGAAGAGAGGATCGAAAGTTGGGTTTTGTATCGTGTAGTACGGTGTGTAATGCTGCGCCCACTGCCTGGCTGGTCGACGGAATCGTTCCAGAGGCCTCAGCCATAGCGTTCCGAGACTAAGTCTCAGGAGCACTACGGTGTATTAACGTCTTTCTTCGCGTTAGTTGACCACTATTGTTTTAACACTTAAAATAGACAGTCGATAAATACACTAACACACACTGTACCGATTAGTGAAATCCAATCACTTGGTAAACACCGCTCGACACTGCTCGCGCGTAAACACGGAAGTGAACCGAACTGTGCGATGGCTCAGAGTAGACTGATTTATGGAACTTATCTAACATGTGCTGACGTCCACTTACTTAGGGAAATATTACGAACAAGTGAACGTCGTGGGCTCGCAACTTTCTCCTGTAGTCGCCAACCTATACATGGAGCATTTCGAAGAAAAACCTCTGGAAAGTGCGGTTTCTCAACCCGACAGGTTTGTTTCCGGTACGTCGATGACACGTTTGTCGTGTGGCCCCAGGGTATCAAGGCTTTAAATGAGTTCTTGGAACATCTAAATGGAATTCATCCCAGCATAAAGTTTACAATGGAACTGGAAAAGGCCTGCCGTCTACCTTTCCTCGACATACTAATTGAAAGAAAGCCGGACAGAACGCTAAGACATAGCGTATACAGAAAATTAACCCACACGGACCATTATTTGGGAGCCACAAGTTTTCACCATCCCGTGCAATGTGACACTGTGTGGCGAGACACTGTAAAACCAGGTATGGAAACAGGAAAAACAGCAATTGGGAGAAGTACATCAAAAGAAAATTATTTGTAAAGCTTAAGTCGCCACGAAGCATTGTTGTGCGCGGAGGCGCGCGGATAAAAAGGTAATTGTTGAGTCAGTCTGAAGCTGACCGCCACGGGTGTCGGGCGCAAGTTACAGCGTAGCACGTATTCTTGTATAGCGGGCCAGTCTTAACCCCTGTATAATTGTATAGTGGACCGAAAAGTAATAAAATGCTGTCTGCTGGTCGCGTTAGAGATGTGCTTCGTGACGAACTACGAGCTAGTGGAAGTGAGAAGTGGGGACACTGTGTGTAAAATCGATAAACAGGAGCGTGGTCAGAACTTGCAGTCAGAGGAAAAGAAGTACTGTTCAGCCTTATCCACTGTCAAGATGAACAAATATAATTAGTGGTGGTGTTGGGATAGATGTATGTGCTTGGCAAATAAATGCGATGTGATCTTAATAGCGACCTGTGTACTGACTTAGTAGAAAATCGAACCTGCTTGCCTAAACAATCAAGCATGTTACCAACCCCACACGCATGCTTCGCTCAGCACAGGTGACCCATCACTTACCACAAGCAGTGGCAAAGCCTCATTAAATCACTACAACGGTTCTAAACACGCTTGTATATACGGCTGTGGTGATTTCTGACAAAGACAGCCTACCACAGGCATTGAAACACCTAAGAACTGCCTTCTGGCGGAACGGTTACACCGAGAGGCCGATAAGAAAGGCAATTGATCGCAATTCGAAGAAAAATCCAGTTCAACGGGAAGAAACGCCTAAGGCCACTGCTTTTCTACCATTCGCCGGAAACACCTCGAGAAAATTGCCACTATTCTCGCACGGCATGGAATAAAATGTTTCTGCCGACTACCTGCGCCCAGTTAAGGATTATCTTGGTCTCAGGGTTCCCGGAATTTACAACATCCCATGCGAGTGTGGAAAGAGTTACATCGGCCAAACTTTCCGCACTGTACAAACCGGTGTGAAGAACACAAATGCTATCTCCGCCTAGGACAATACAGAAAGTCAGAGATCGCCGAGCACGTGTACGCCCATGGCCACAGGTAAACTTCAACAACGTTACGATATTGGCTAGGACCTCATATTTTTTTGGATTCAATGGTCAAAGAAGTGATTTAAATTCGATTGGCCGATACGTTCAACAGAGATAGTGGGCTAAGTCTTAGTGAGGCGTGGATACCAGCCTTGGCAACTATCCGCAGAGAGCGCGGTAGTCTTTCCAGCAACCGCCACAGACGGCTCAATATTAGCTTCCACGGGCTGCAACGAAGAACAGTAGCTTTTTTTTTTTTTGTCACATTGTGTCTTTCTGCAAGCCCCGCTACCTTTGGTAGCTCTGCTTCTTTGTGTCAAGTTGTATTGTTTTCTCTCTTTTTGTGGTGTGCACTTTGGAGGGTAAAACCCTTATCAGGGGGAAAACCTCCTTGTTGTATATACTGGACAGGATCTGTGGTTAGGTATAATTTTATTTTATTGTCTTATTCTGGTTGGTAAAGTATACTTAGGGGGACTTTATACTTATGCCATCTCTTTGGTTTGTAGTTCCCAACGTCTCTTAAGTTTTCTACTGACTGCCTTGTTCTGGTCATATTTTCGTGGAATCTTTCAGTTTGTTGGAAAATAGCCGTATGTATCCTTGGTATATTTGTCCAATCGTGGAGGTCGTCTATTCTTGTATATCTATTTGCTTTAATATTATACGTAGGCTTCTATTTTGTATTATTTGTATTTCTGTATGTGGACTTTACTTGCCGTTCCCCATACTTCACATCCATAGAGCATGGTTGGTCGAATTATGGTTTTGTATAGGCGTATTTTTGTTTCTAATGACAGTTCCTTACTGTACAGAATCGGATATAGGTTCATTAGAATACCTAGGGTTTTTGGCATTTGTCCTTGATGTGGTGGTTGTACAGAGTTTTGAATCTAATATCACTCCTAGGTATTTGTGTTTTCTTTCCAGGGGATTCATGTCCTGCGAGTTGTAATTGTGTGTCCGGTTTCCTTCTTTTTTGTGAAGAACTGCCGCGCTCTTGTTGGCGTTGATGCACACTTTATTTGTTATGCACCATTTCTCTACTTCTTGCAGTTGTCTCTGCATCTTATTAATTATTGCATTGAGTTGACGTCCTGAACACATAGCAGCTGTATCATCAGCGAACTGAGCTAAGGTGATTCCCGGAATTGCAGGGAATTTGTTAACGTAGACTTTAAAACATGGTGGTGATATGACTGATCCCTGTGGTACTCCCGCTGTCATTAGTCGTTTTGTCGATCTCTGTCCTTTTACTGACACGTAAAGGTTCGATTTGTAAGGTAGTCTGCTATTATTCGTATGTAGCACTGATCTATCTGTGTCTCTTGTTGTAGCTTCCTTAACAGCATATCGTGCCAAACTTTATCATATGCTTTCTGGATATCCAGAGAAGACCACCGCTGTTGACTTGGAAGTGTTTGAAACCTTTGCTTATCAATTCGGCCATTCTGTATAGTTGTAGCGTTGCCGATAATTTATCTTTAAATCCAAATTGTTCCAGTCGTATTGTATGATTTTCTTCAAGTTGGTCGAGTAATTCTTGTTTTTAGTACCCTTTCATAGATTTTTGATAGACTGCTGAGCAGGCTGATTGGTCTATAATTGGTTGGGGTCTGTATTTGCTTTCCCTGTTTTGGGGATGGCTATGATTTTGGCCGTTTTCCAGTTTTTGGGAAGTAGCAGTGTAGCATACAGCTATTTATTATTCTTGTTATTAACACTATTGCTTTTCTTGGCAGTTTTTTAAGGTGCCATATTTGAGATTTTGTCATCTCCTGGTGCTTTGTTGCTACTAAGTCGCCTGATGATTGTTTTTATCTCTGTTGGACTCGTTAGCTCAGGGTTTACTGGATCCTCACACTTCCTGATGTTTTCGGCAATTGCTTGGTTTCATTCCTCTTCCCGTTGTTGGGCCATAGTTAGTTGTACTTCTGGTGTTGCATGTTGTGCTTCAAAATGGTCTGCTAAAATTTCTGCCTGCTCATTGAGTCAAAGACCGCTCCATTCGGACCCATGATTAGCTTGGTTGCCTGGTTTTGGTTCTTTAAGTGCTCGCACTAGGCTCCATGCGTCACGGTGTTGGAGGGTTAGTCGGGACATTTTGTCCTCCCATTGTTCGGTTCTTCTTTCCTGTAATCGTTTCCTAATCTCCCTGGCGAACCTGTTCATTTCCCTTTTGTCCGCTGGGTCCCTAAATCTCTGCCAGCGCTTCCGGTGTTGGTTCTTAAGGTACTTCAGTTCTTCTATAAGTGCTGACCCTTGTTCTTCCATTTTTGTCTCCATTACCGTTACGACTGAGGCATGTTTTTCTGCTTCTTTAATAATTTTTGTTAGAGTATTTATTGCTTTATCTATCTGCAGCTTATTATTTAATTCCATGGTGGGACAGATATTTTGTTGAATTAAATTAGTGAATCTATCCCAGTCCGTCTGTTTAAGGATTTTCGGGTTTTCTTGACTGCTTGCCCACTTCCTGATTTGTAGCAAAACTGGATTGTGGTCCGATGATAGGTCATTTATGGTTTCCAGATTTATAGTTCGTCTTATATTCTTTGCTATCACTATATCCAGTACATCTGGTTGTTGTCTTGCGGAGGTAGGAATGTAAGTCGGTTCCTCGGGGCCCATAACTGTTAGATTTAGTCTTTCAGATATTTCTATTAATCTTTGACCCTTTCCGTTTGTGACTCTACTATTCCAAGCCGGATGTTTAGCATTTAGATCGCCACCCAGTATGACCCTCTCAGATATTGACATGGCACTATTTAAGTCATTCTCTGTAAGTTGTTTCCGAGGGCTTACGTATGCGGCGATAAATGTTACTTCTCCATCTATTGCATTGATGCTCACTGCACTGGCTTCCATGTTCTCAAGTTCCGGCAAAGTTTTTGGTTGGTGCGTGAGGGTTGATTTTATCAGGATTGCCGTGCCCCCTCCCCTTTGTCTCTCTCTGTCCTTTCTGTAAATTTTCATGTTTGGTATTCGGAAATTGTCTGTGGGTTTTAGATGTGTTTCCGTTATAAGCATCATGTCCACTTTCTTCCGTTTTAAAAAGTCAATGATTTCTTGTTTCTTGCTTTTTAAACCATTTGCGTTGAAAATATATACATTGGTATCAAGTAGTTTCCCCTTCTTATTAGCCATTAATCTATCATTTCGCTTAATCCTTTGATTATTGCGATGATTTTGCCCCAGACACTTGTGGCTTCTTTTATTTCTTTTAGTGTTGTCATAAAGATGGAGATTGCCTTTTTAAAACTCATGCTTCCAAGGATGTCTTCCATTTCACTGAGATCCTCCATAAAGGTGTTTTCTTTTTGTCTTTGATTTCCTCTGCCTCTTCCTTTCTCTTCTCGGTGCTTCTGCAAATTTTCTTTTTGTTGGTTTGTTTTCACCTTATCTGCATAGCTTCTTCCTGGTTCCACGTTCCCTTTGTTTTTGTCTTCTGACTGCTTTGTGTCGCTGTCACGGATAAATTTTTCCTTCTCCTGATTTCTTGTCTTTCTAGTGTCCTTTGATTTGTCCTCATTTTGGACCTTCGCTTTGATTGGTCTCAAAAGGGCCTGGTATGCCTGGCATCCCTTCCACGAGGCTGGGTGATCCCCCCTCACAATTTACACATTTTGCCTTCTCCTGATGGCTCCATTTTGCAATTTTTTTGTAGCGTGCCTTCCCGCGCATTTTACACATCGACTGGGCATTTGACAATAATTTATGCGGTGTGCCCCAGTCTCTGACATCGATGGCACTGACTTGGTCCAATCTGGATTTGTAACTCTCCACACTTACTCTAGTGTATAGTATTCCTCTCATGTTGGTATATTTCCTCGGACTTTTCTCCGGGATTTAGGGTTACACAATAGGTAGAAAGTGGAATTAGGTCCCTTGTATCTGGATCTCTCTTTTTAAATTGGTGTACCATTTGTACGTCGGAAACCATAATTAATAAGTTCAGTTTTGATGATGTCCTCTGGAGTTGTTGGTGGTAGCCCCTTGATTAACCACCTTTAGCTTTTTGTCAACTGGGGTCTGGTGAGTGTAGAAGTTTATTTTCTCTCTCACGAAGAAACTTCTCACCATTTCATAATCTTCCATGGTCTCAAGATGGTACTTTAGGCTGTCTCCGCGGAAGATCACTTTGAGTTCTCCTGTAATGAAGCTTTTTATCTTCTGGTTTAGTGCTAGGAAGTTCCCTATTTGGTAGGTTACAATTGGTGGTATCCTTGGAAGTGGGGGTCCTTGTCTTACTGTTTCTTCTTCTTGTCCTGATTGTGACGCATCATCCATGTGCTCCTCTTGGTCTCCATCGCTTTCTTCGTGAGTGGTCTGATAGAACTGCAAATCTGTTGTCCAACTTCATCTTCTCTCGAGAGTTTTGTCGGATTTCCTGTACCTCTCTTTGTTATTTTGTGCTCGTCGTCTTCTGTCGTACACTGTTGTAAAGTTGAATCCTTCTTGCGGAACTTTGCCTTCTTGTCCTATACTAAACTGTTTTCCAGTAAATATAAAATGCTTGTCTATTTGACTGTTCGTTCTGTTCTTGTGTTGTCAGTTGGAGTATCCTGGTCGTTCTCTTCCTCCATCACCTCACTGTTTTGTTCTTCGTCGTCGGGTTGTTCTTCTCTCCTTACCCCTGACATGCCTATGGTGGGGGTGTTGCTCTTGTGCCCGTTGTCACCGTTAGGATTCCCGGCAACAAGAGCAACCCTAAACCTCAGCGCCCGCGGGATACTACCCAGTGGATAGTCCCTGAGACACAAATTTCCCTAACAGCTAGGAGGGCAGTTAGATGTAGGTTTATGCCGCGCGTAGTTTCCTGTACCAAGTTTCCTGAATCAAGTCCGTCACACGTTAGCCAAGGTTGTTGTTCTATCTTGAGCGCTCGATAAACACGTCCGTTCGCTACGAGATATCAACTCGGAATGCAAGACTTCCCCAACAACTATTCTATTTATAGGGCGTCCACGTGACTAAATTATCTTGGCGGCCTCCAATTCCGCGTTTAATCGACGCCTGAATGGTGAGAGGTTATCTTGGGAAACCAATTAAAACATCTAGACTTGCCAAATTCGTGTAACGTGGTTACTTTGAGGTATTAGCTTGTGGTCGTTCAAGAGAATCCAGTACTTTACCTAATGTCAGACAGTACTTATGTTCCTATATAATTGTTCGTCAAATCAGTTACATTTACCGGTAACTTAACTCAGTCCTCAACCCGAAGCTTGGTTGGATCCTCCCGAAGGAGGCATACTAAGCCATTGTATCAGAGGTAGGACTGCCAGTTCCCTTCCTCTGGGACCTACAGTTTAACGTGGAATTCGAACCGCGGAGTGGCCTGGCGTAGCTCATATGATCAAACACAACTCTCAAAATTCCACCGGTACGGAGGGAAAAATTACGAAATTTTGCTTTAGAATGATAATAAAGTACGTTCCAGTTCTCTGTATGAAGAAATAGATTTTTTCACATCCGGCCAATGAAGGACCACGTGTCACCGGCCGCTGTTGTACACAGGCTGCCAGTGAGAATCATGAGATGAGGGAAAAGACTTGTGTCCTGTGCGGTCTGCTGGCTCGGATCAGTGGTTAAGGCGTCTGACTGGAGATCGAAAGGTCCCCGGGTCGAATCCCCGTCTCGGCGAGGGTTTTCATAGACCCTTAACCCGGCTTTAAGGGAGCATGCATAAACCACGTAGCTCCTCCTATGTACTCCCCCTACCCCTCCCCCCACGTAGCCCAATGTGGCATTTGTCTCACCCCCGCCCCCCCCCCCCCCCGGTAGCACGTAGCCTTTTCCCCTTTTGATTCCAAAAGACATTTTGTACTGTTTTCTCTCGACAGACTATCATAAATTACATATGGGGATAATTAATTGCGGAAATAAATATTCA
>JARYHS010014211.1:0-64538 GCA_031002005.1 Vandiemenella viatica | reverse complement strand
CAGATTTGCAGCTCCAGGAATGCAGCAGCATCCAGAACAAAGGCAGCTATCACCTGAAATGGTTCAGCAGCTGGAGGTACAAGCTGAATTAGTACCAGGACAGCCGGTGGGTGCAACAGGTCCTGGAGTTCACCCTGGAATCCGCAGGGGACCTGGGGCAGCTACACGGGGTAGCTCTGCGTCTACTGGATTAGAACAGCAGAAACAGGCATTGCAGCAGTTGTTGCAAGTACTGAGTTCTCCTAACTCAGCAGAACAGCAGCAGCAAATCCTTAATATTCTGTACAGGAATCCACCACTTATGGTAGCATTTATCAAACAGAGGCAAATAAACCGGACAGCTGCACTGGCAGCCCATGGGGGACCGGATGCGGCCACACAGGGTAGCTCTGCAGATACTGGTTCAGGTATGCAGAACCAGTCCGCTCAGCATTTCTTGCAAGTACTGGGGTCTTGTAACACACCAGAACAAAAGCAACAAATCTTGCAGATTCTGCGTAGAAATCCACGGCTTATAGCAGCATTTATCACACAACGGCAAAGAAACCAGACAGCTGCCGCGGCAGCCCACGGGATGTCTGGAGTGGCCGCACATAGTAGTTTTGCCATCACTGATCTGCAGAAACAGACCCTCCAGGAATTGTTGCAGGTACTGAGGTCCCCTAACAGACCAGAAAAACTGATACAAATCCTGCAGATGTTGCGAAGGAATCCGCAGCTTATGGCAGCATTCATCAAATGGCAGCGAGAGTACAGAACAGGTGCTGCAGCAGCATAGTGCAGGCAGCTGTCACACAACTGCAGCTGCAGTTATAACACCTCTTATAACAACATCAGCAAGTGGCTGGTCAGACTATATTGCTATGTGGAGCTGTCTTGTAACACCTGTCACTTGTAAATGCAAACAGGCAGCTTCCAGGGGATACCAACAAAGTGCCCCTCATGGTGCTGCAGAACTAATTTTCAAGTTCATGGAACAGTTGTAGTGTAAATGAAACTTTGTGTACTTAAGTCTTCTGTTTTCTTATATTTTATCTTAATTTACAGGGAGAAGAGTAGCTGCTGTAGTTGGAATATGGTGACCAAAATTATCAAAAATATTGTTTGTAGTGGTTTCACCCAATGTGAGGGGAATGTTAGGTTTGTGTGCCAATTCCTTGAGTTGCATTGTAGTATTGAACTATATGGATTTCTAAACACATCTGTAAGGTCATGTGACTCTTGTAGGTGTATAAGCGTGTACATATAAAATACACTAAAGCAATCTCTTATCTGTGTTCCTAAATCCTGTAATATTTAAATTATTGTCACCTGTATATAGACATTGCTTTGGAAGCGCTGCACTGTTATATTTATCTTGCATGTAGTTACATTATATTGACACCATTCTTAGATGCCATTTCAATTGTATATGTTCTCTGGGAGGAAAAGGATTGATTGAAGGCATTATAATTTCCCTGGCTATCTAAGGTATTGTCTTAACAAAGCTGTAGTTTGTTTCTCTCTTATCACAGATATTCATAGTGTAATATTAGCATTATAAGGATTGTTGCATAGTGAAATCCTCAAGATGCAAAGGAACAACATTCCATGCAACTCAGTTTTTCGGAAAACTGGGAAAAAATTACATGTGTGGGAGATAAAAAATCACAATTGGTGTTTCATAATATTAATTAAAGGTTAATGTTTTCCACTTCTTCCTTATCACATAATATTCTCCATGACCTCATAATAAACATCCAAAGTGCACAGAATATTTTCCTTTTTGCATCTTGCTGATTGTTGAAAGAAATATCCTTAAAATATTTCAATTTACTCAAGGATCTATTTAAAAAAATATAAGGGAATTACATTCAGAAATACTTGTTTATCTAATAGTAAATAAATAGTAGATAAATAAAGTAAATAAAGTTAAGAAATTATACATATAAACAATAAACAAAGATAAGAATAATAGCTAAGTTTGAATCTCTTCTACCTCCCGGTCTTTCATTGAGTGTTAAGTCAAGTTCTTCTGTGTCGATTTCTGTAGACCATTTCAAAATTCAGTTTTAGATTTCTTTATGTTAATGCAGAATATATGAGACTATCTTGGTCACATGTATGATCTTTTTCTGGTCAGTTGGTACTTTATGGCCATAGGCAAGGTCTGTTGGTAGCATCAAGTCCACACAACCTTTATGGAATTCAAAAATATTTCTGTTCAATCCATTTATGAATTTAAATACTTCATGAGGTCGTACTGTGAATGTGTATGTATTCATTAATGGCATTGTACAATTCTGTTTTTGCTTTGGCTAAATCTCTGTTGCCAGGCAAAATGCAGTGCCCACATAAAGGCAAGTATTATTGGATTTTTTTAAATTGACAATAGTAAGACTCAAAAGAAACCTGATAAGGGTTTGGTTTTGGTTTTGCCCTACACAGACATCACTAAACGCTTATTGAAATTTCACATCAGGTGAAATGCAGATATTAAAAAAAAAAAAATCATACAGAAAGGTACAGATTCCATCAAAACCTTTTTCGTTTTTTTAATGGTAAGTATAAAACACTGATATACCTTCTACAAGGTAGAGGATACAAAACAGCAAGTTCCAAAGTTTCCTCAAATAAAACATTTCTTGGAATGGAACTATAAAAAGAGGTAAATTTTGCATGTAATCAAATACTTTTGCTACTTTGCAGTTGCAACCCTTTTGGCAGCATCATTAAGTGCAGGAGATTTTATTTTATTTCCCAGTTCCTCATATTGTGAGCACATGCCCACTTCAGGACAGCTATATTAATAGTTAAAATTTTCTTTAGATTAGCTCAAATAGTAATCATATATTACTTTACCTTGTAGGTCTTTTCGCTTCTTCAAAAATAGTTCAGACATTGTCTTAAATATCAAACCACATGCCAGGTACATTAGAGGTGAAGGCATTTAATAAGAAATGTTTTGTGTGAAATGATGATACGAGCTGTTGGATCTGTATTATTACATCATCGAGAATATGTACTTGCTTAAATATAGGTTGGTGTGTAGGGAAATTGCCGGAGCGTGTGCTCCATCGCAATTTAATTAGATATTATTATTATTATGCTTACCATGTAACTTAGCAGGCAGTTCATTCTTCTCAACAAGATGAGGCAAACAGAATATTTCCTTGCTAAAAGGGAGCATCCGTAAACTACGTCGCTCAGTATGGGGGAGGGGGAGCAGTTGGCTGGAAAGCTACACTGAGCTAGGTGGGGATATTGTTGGGAAGGGTTGGTTTGAGCTAGGCTGCATTGCTTTTCCTTCATATTATTTGTCACAGTTAAAATGAGGTTCAGAAAAGACAACAGAGTGTAAATATTTATTAAAGTGAAACTTTTATTCTTTTTCCGTTCATCTACGCAAGTCGCATTACAGCCGCCCAGGCACATGCGTGCACGTATGACGTGACCTAGTGCGGAGGCCCCATGTCCATTAACACTCACAAGGGGAAGTTTTCAAGTGTGGAAATCGCAATCGTAGAACGAACAAGTCTGGGAAATAGTAAGTCAGCTCTGGTTTCTCCCCTAAAGCAGTTCTGCCTGGTGGGCTTCCATTTAAGAGAAATCGGGGATTAAAAAGAGTGCTTAAATTGTATGTAAATGAGCTATACTTGTACGGAAGACAGTTAGTTTATTATGTATATTTAGCCGTACCCGTTGAGTCGGTGTGATCAGATGTGATTGGTCCGAGGTTCGATCCCCCCACCCGCAATTTTTTTTATTGCTATTCTATGTTACATTAAAAATTGATTTGAAACAAATTCTACAACTTTTTTTATTTTCCTTTGACAAATACGCAAATATTAGGATGGTACCATTGAAATGTACAGCATTTATGTCAGCCATGTGATGTATATTTCTATCCTCAGGTAAAAATACTAATAAAAAAGCTTCAAAATGTGCCGGAACTGTTGCAAGATAACAGTGCAATATCTTTTCGTGAAGATGCTGTTTAGATATATTCTCTTATTCACCACACTTTGCAAGTGCCTGTATTTTATGAGATGATAAAATATTCAATGCATGTTTCAAAATTAATGAATAAAAGGCCGAAATTTACAAATGTTAATGAAACCTTCTTTCCTAAATCAATAATAAATACTGTATGTGACTGTCGAAATGTATCATTCATAAAATGTTCCTGGTATGCACATAATTTTTGTTTCAAATGTTTTTATGACTTATACCATCCTAATATTTGCATATTTGTCAAAGCAAAATTAAATGTTGTAGATTTTGTTTCAAAACAAATTTTTAATGATACAAGATAGAATGGCAATAAAAAATAAATAGGAAAAAAAAAATCGTGGTTGGTGGGATCAAACTTCAAACCTATCGCATCTGAACACTCTGCCTTAATGATCATGGCTAAATAGAAATTACAAACTAACGGTCTTCCGTAAAAGTATAGCTCACTTACATACAATTTAAGCGCTTTTTTTAATCCCCGATTTCTCTTAAATGGAAGCCCACCAGGCAGAACTGCTTTAGGGTGAGAAACCAGAGGTGACGTGCTATTTACCAGACTCGTTTGTTCTACGATTGCGATTTCCACACTGAAAACCTCTCCTAGTCAGTTGAGATCTCTCTAGCGCCAACTACAGTTGAACTGAAGCAAGGTAATTGGCAACTGATGGATGTTTTCTAATGTTCTCTTCCAAAAACCGGAAGTGTAATTTTTTCGTCCATCTATCGCATGTCGCATTATAGCCGAACGCGGAGTGGGGATAAAGTGAAAGGCACTCAGCAGAGCAGCCAAGGCCAATATGGCGGTGGCCATAGCTCGCATCAGTTGACCATTTAGCATTTACATTCTCACTTATTCGTGCAATTTTATTTATTATTATTCTGTACTCTAATACATAGATAGAAATTAAAATTTATAGTTGGATAGCTTGTTTACTATTGATTTCCCATTACCCATTTTCCAATTATTAAATTAAGATTAAGAACGCAATTTTAATATTCTAAATTGAATAATTTTCCAAAAATTTTCATTTAAATGCGTAAAAAGTTAGTTTTAGATTACGTAAAGATCAATCATAATTTTGCGATGGATATTGCAATTGTAAGCATAATCGGAATTGAAATGTGCAGATTCTTACAGATTCTCTCATTTCCGTAGTGAACAATGATTTAAAGAAGCTCTTCAGATCATTTTATGTTTACAATTTTTCTTGTGAATACTAGCATTCGAAATTCAGTATTTATTCATATAATTCTCCGTTACCATCACAACCTTACTCACGCAATATGATCAAGCAATTCCTTCATAACTCATACTATTTTTTCCTTAGTAGTGAACCAAGAGTCGTTCACATTCTATCCAGCCATACTTTTCTTCCATCTTTGACATCTTTCAATCACTACATCTTATTCCTGGCAACGATTAAAACCTTCATCGTGTGCACCTTTGACTACCTCTCTCTTTCATCAGTAAAGTTGTCTCAGAAGGCTTTTTATATCCAAGCAGCATCATGAAAGTTCCTGTTAGGATCGTGGAGCCACTTTTCAACACAGTCAATAGAAGTATTTACATTATTCCAATATCTTAGCAAAGTCAGAAAATCATAGGGTAACATGATATTATTTTATTTTTTGTTTCACTAATTAGATTGCGATCATCTTTTTCAAACAATCTGTCAGAACTGATTTCCCAGTTATTTTATCTTAGTGTACAAGTCCAATGTAATGCTGTTTGTTTTTTTTTTTTCATTTTGGTATGAAATTAACAGGGTTTCTATACATCATCCACCATATCACCCCCACCAACTTTTTCTCCTACTAAATTACTTATGTTTTATTCAAATTCTTCAATAGGCTTAGAACTGGTAGCCTCACTGCTCTTAATCTCATCACACTCAGAATTATCTAAATTTATATCCTCTTCATCTGCTGGTAAATTGGTGATGTATATCGTGGATTTTATTGTACACATTGAAGTGTTGGCAGCTTCGTTAGAACATGTGGAACTTCTGGTAGCATAGTTCTTGAAGTACTTATTAGATAGATTTTTGTACTACTTCCTCTTGCTAATTTTCATTTTATCATTTTTTTAGCAATGGGAAATATGCATGTAATTCAAATAAATGTCTAGTATTTTTATTTTAAAGCATTAGTACTGTAGAATTACAGCTACAATATTTTTTCCCTATTTATTTGCTTTTATTTATTGATTTCACTTAATCAAAAGTGTTAAAAATGCTAGAGAAATTTAACTTCATAAAACAGAGTGCTATTGGTTGAATCAAATCGTGATGCTAAAGTACACGATCATATTGTTTACTGGGCGTTTTATATAATCTTATGACCGTGTTAAAGTTTTATCATAATCTATCAGCATAATTGGTAGAATATTGTACACTTGCGAGAATATTCATACAATAAATAATAAATGGAAATGGTTTTGTAAAATAATCTCCCCAAAAAAAAGCTATTTTCATGATAATGTATTTTGCATCATACCCTGATTTTACGGTTGCTGACGTCGGAGAAGTGAAAGCTACAAGGATATTAAGTGTTAGAAATTTGAATTAATAATTTTTTATGCTTTCAGTTCATTAGTTATTCACTAAATACACCTAATGTGAAGCAAGGGATGCACCAGAGTACCTGACAATGAAATTGCTTATAGTGTTAAATATGCATATAATTCAAATATAGGTTTAATATATTTAAAACAAACGATATTACCCTCAACATACTGTAATTTTTTTCCAGGAAATAGCTTTTTAGAAATGAAGTCATCACTGTTGTATCTGCAGATTGTGTTTTAACAACACAATCCAGTGGTACATCCGTAAAGACTTCATTGCATTCATACACCGGGAAATTATCCTTTCTTACATTATTTTTTCACTTAATTTTTTTATGCATTTTCAATTTAAATAGGTATTATTTTTTATTTTGTTCCATTTTTGTCTTTTCTAAACTTGTAAGCTGTCAAAAAGTACAGTATTTTAAACAAAATATCTAACACTGAAAAAATCGATTTTTCCTTTTTTCTACAATTGATATGTTTATTTCCTTGAAGTGATGGAGTATAAATGGTTGAAAATAAAACAATGTACATGATTAAAATAGAGTCACCCTTTAACCAAATTTCAATACCTATTAGCGAGGCATATTAGGAAGTCAATGTTAATATATTGACCGGAATTGCATTTGTTGTATCCCTTAGAAGTAATGTAATTTGTTCTAAAGTTGAAATAAAATAATGTTATAATTTTATCTGCTGAAGTTGTTGATACTGTGGGGATTTATACCCGGGTCAGAAAATTATGGAGCGGGCATCTTACCCCCTACACCACGCTGACTCTAGGCAATACATGCCACTTTTTGTATTTAAAAACTACATTTGAAAACATGACTACCACAGAGATATCCCTATCAGTCAGTTTAGTTATTAAAATTTGGCCTCTTAAAAGTGATGAATTCAGTTAGACATATAAGCTTCAATATATATTCAGGAGTTTTAAATCCGTTTTTAAAATATCTGATGGTCTCGTTTGTGGACTTTAAAAGGTTCATGGTTGCTTTTGATTAAACTTGAATAAGAAATGCTTTGAAAAATATACTTATTAAACTTTTATAAACTAAGGTTATGATTAAACTTTGAATGTATTATAACAAGTTTATCATAACAACATTAAATGTTATGTACTTAAATGAAAATGATCTTTACAACAATATAAACATCTAGTTGAAGATTCTTTTTTTTTTTTAAAAAAAAAAAAACATTCACATCTCGTTGGTCATTAAAATACATTTTATCAGTTGCATTTCTTATCATATTTTTGCACATAGGTATAATACTAGTATTTATAAAATAGTTTTTGACCTCCTTCCATGTAGAAATTAGTTATATAACACAATACTTTTGAGGTATAATACTCCACAATATATACAGGGCGTTCGCCGGAAAACGCTACCCTCCCAGTCTGTTGCCGTCGGCAACTTGCTCGGTCAGTGGTGCCAGCAGTTTCCGCCACACGGCACCATGAATCACCGCACTGTTTAACACCTCCGCTGCCCCAACAGTGCAGTGCAGTGACCCTTACATTGTTAAGAATGGTTTCTTTGCATTGTAGATAGTTTGTGACTTCAGTCTCTTATTAATCAGTGTTGTCAATAAACGTTTCTTTGCGGTTTGGCTGGTTTGGGGCTTCATACTCTTATTAATCTGTACCGTGTTTGAGTGTGAGTAAAATTATGGTACGTTACAGTTTGCAACAAAGAATATTTCTCTACAATACATATGTGAAGAAGAAGTCGTTTAAAAAGTGTCGCAGTAAATTTTGTCGCGAATTTCCTGGCGCGTTACTGCCAGCTAAATCAACAATTCTGCGTCTGGTTAAAAAAGTAAGAGAAACGGGTTAATTTTTTAACAAAAAGAGACTGTCGGTCAACCGTATTCTCACAGAGGAGAAAATTGACGATATCGCTTTTCGACTAGAACAGTCACCCAAAAAATCATTAAGTCAGTTAGGGCAGCGTGTGTCTCGAAATATGTTCAGAAGATGTGAAATGTGCATTACACAAGAGGGTCAACACTTCCAGCATCTTTTATAAGGTAAGCTAATGAATTACGTCACATTTAAATGCTTAGCACACAAGTTTATGAAGTTTATGAAGCGTAATTATTATGAAATAGTCCGCGGCCGACGGTCGAACAATGCCGGAAACTGAGCGCTCGCTCGCCGGGAGCAGTTTCTTCCTTGCAGTTTTAAAAATATTTTAGGTTAAATTTTAAAATTATTTATTATTATTATATCGTTTAGCCCACTAAGGAGTGCGTGGAACCATTAATTTGCATTGTCCTTCTTATTCTTCTTGCTGTTCTTCTTATTTTCCCAAAACTTCCTCATCCTTTTGCTGTGGGCTTGACGTCTCTCTTGTGTCCATGCATTTCTGAGTTTCAGATTTTTTGATGTTTGGCTCTTAGGGGCAAATTTATGTGAGGTGATCAATTGTCTATATTTACTGCATGTGGATGTCAATGGGTCAAGGCTGGCTTCTGCGAGGTCCTTCTGGGTTTCTATAAACCAGCGTGCTTTGTTTTGTCGCGGACCGTTGACGATGTGGAAAATTTTCTTGATAAGTCGTGAGTCATCCATTCGTGCTATATGTCCATAAAATTTCATGCGTCTTTTTCCGTGCAAGTGAGGTGAATCTTTCGGTCAGTGAATACAGTTCTTCTGAGTTTTTGTGCATCCAGATGCCATCTTGGATTTTGGGACCGAATATTTTTCTCAGTATCTGTCTTTCTATTTTTTCTATTCCTTTGACATTTACTGTTAATGATGATGTCTCCGTCGCATACAGTGCTCCTGGAAGAACGACGGTGTGGTACTGATGGAGTTTGGCTTTGGTGAAAGCAATTCCTTATTGTACGTATTCCAAGTAATAGCATATGCTTTTTTAAAGTTTTTCAGCGCGTTTCTTGTGGGCTTCTTTCTCAGTTCCAGTATTCCCAATAATTTCTCCTAAGTACTTAAACTGTTTAACTTGTTTGATAGTGCCATATTTGGTCACAAGTAGCTTCAGGTTTGTGCTTTTTGGAGTCCATATATTGCGTTTTCTCATAAGAGATTTGGAGGCTGGTTTTGATAGCTATTTCATGAAGCTTCTCTACAGCGTGTTTGGCTTCCTCGACAGTTCGTGTAATTACTGTTAGATCATCCGCAAAAGCAAGGCATTTTATGTTGATTCGTTTATCCTTTGTTCCCATATATGTTCCAGATATTTCTTTTTTCCATATGCTAATGATCTTGTCTAGTACCATGTTGAACAGGGGCAGTGATAACCCATCCCCTTGTTTACACCAGTTTTAATTTCAAAAGATTCAGAGATTTTGCACATAAATTTCACTTTTGAAGTTGTATTTGTCAAAGTTTGTTGAATTAAAATAGTTGTTTTATTATCTACTCCATATTCACGTAGTATATTGAACAGCGTAGTGCGCTCAATCGATTCATATGCTTTCTTAAAGTCAACAAAAGTTACCACTGTGCGGGTTGACTGACGATGTTGGAGTATCATTTTTAGGTTCCAGATCTGTTCTGTGCATGATCAGTGTGGTCGGAATCCTGCTTGGTATTCACCAATATTGTGTTCTGTCTGCTTCTCCAACCTTGACCGGAGGGCACAAGAAAGTACTTTATAAGCGACTGGCAGAAGTGAAATCCCTCGAAAATAGTTTGGATCGGTCCTGTCTCCTTTTTTATGTAGCGGGTGAATTAATGCAATTTTCCAATCTGCAGGTATGACTTCGGTCTCCCATATATTTGAAATAATAGCGTGCAGCCGTTCAGTCAGTAGTTCGCACCCGATCTTGAGCATCTCGCCTATTACTCCATCTTCCCCTGGTGCTTTATTTTTCAACTGATGTATGATATTTCGGATCTCACCCAGTGTTGGTGGAGCTGAGTCATGGTTTGGGGAGGGTATCTGGAAATGGAGTTTCTCTGTAGGTGGTTCACAGTTGTACAGCTTCTCAAAGAACTGCTTCAGAATGTCACAATTGGCCTTTGTGTTGGTGTCAAGCATACCATCAGGTCGACGGAAGCAAAGACTTGGAGGTTTAAATGTAGACAGTTCTTCCCGGATAGTTTTGAAAAAATTTCTTGTGTTGTTTCTTTTGAAGTCATTGTCGATTTCCTCTAATCTTTTAATGTGGTACATACGTTAGAATCGTCTGATTATTTTGGATATTCTTTTCCGTGTTTCTAAAAAAATCTGCCAATTATCTGGTGTTCGGTGGCTATTCCAATTCTTCCAGGCTTTGATATTTTAAACCAGGGCTTTATCGCACTCTAATGTCCACCATCTGTGTTTCCGTCTCCGTGGAGGCTGGACAAGTTTCCTTGCTGATTGTTGAATGGTATCAAGAAGTTCGTCCATGTCTGTGTGTTTGTCTATAGCGATTGTGTGAATTCCTGTGCATGTTCTTGCAAGTGTTCTGGATCAATGTGTGGGTTTTTAGGTTTTTGATATAGTTTCCAATTGGGTCTGAAACGAACTTTGATTTGGAAAAGATAATGGTCGGACTCTATATAACCCTTCCCTACTCTCACATTTATAATTTCTGGAGAGAAGTTTCTGGTAATCTCTACATAATCTATCTGGTATTCACCTATGTGGTTGTTTGGTGATTTCCAAGTGGTCATCTTCCGAGGAGGCTTCTTAAAGTGCATGGACATTAACTGAAGATTGACCATTTCACAGGTGTTTATTAGGCGCTGTCCGTTCGTGTTTGTCTTTCTGTGAGCTGAAAAATTCCCAATTATGCGTCTGTATTCCTTTTCTCTGCCGATTGTGCGTTAAAGTCTCCGAGGAGGATCTTGACATGGTGTTGAGGGATTTTGGCAAGTACTCTTTCCAATTGTGACCAGAACTTTTCGATTTTGTTTTTTTTCAGGTTCATTGTTGACTGGAGCATGTGCATTCACCAATGTGTAGGCCTTGTTAGCACATTTTACTGTGAGCAGAGAGAGACGTTCCGAGGGTGATGAGAAATCTACAACCAAGTTCAGAATACTCTTGTGCACTAGGAAAGCAGTTCCAAATACTCGTAAGTTACTATTAAGTAATTTAGTTGTGGGTTTTCCCTTATAGATGCAATATCCACCTGAGTCAAAATGACTGGAATCGCAGAACCTTGTTTCTTGTATTGCAAGTACAAGGATCCTAAACCTGTCACAGGTATCTGTCAGTACCTTAAGTTTACCTGTTTTTGTTAATGTCTGTATATTAAGTATACCAATAAATTGTACTTTTTTTGGTTTGAGGAGGTTTGGCAATCTCCGACCCTTCCCTGCATGATGCCCTGGTCCCCCAGATTCCGAATGACCAGGTTCGCCGTCGCTGTCTTCAGCTCGGGCCTCAGGTAGTGGCTCTTTTGCTTGTGTTTCCATCATGCTAAATTATGGTTGATTTTTGCTGGTGGGTGTGAAATCACCCAGAGCGAATGAATCGTTTTATCGATTCACTCTCATCGTACAGATTGTTAGTTGGTACGGGCAGCTGATGTTTTGCTGTGGTGTGTTTGGTCCACGAGAGCTATTTTTATTTCGCTCAAGTCCGCCGGTAAACTGATGAGGACCTCCCTATCCGCCACCTGGGACGCGCCACGTGGAGTATCACCTCTCCCCCTGCTACGACAGCATAGTAGGTTCGTGGGGTTAAATTTTAATATTTTTATAAGGTTTATATTTTTTGTGATTATATAACTTCATTAGTAATTGACTTAAAATATAAAAATAATACTTGCATATACCCTATTGCTCAACATTCTGATCAACTTTATTTTTTCAGCTTACTCTTTCTATCTTCAATGGAATTCCACATCAGGTTTCGAAGTTTTTCCAAATTCAGCTTCATAAAACTGTATTGTTACAAGAGTCAAAATTTTCAGCCTAATTCAATATTTAGAAGTGGGTGAAAATTGAGTTGCCTTGATTGATTTGTATATAACTATGTATTTACATAAAAGTGTCTTATAAGTACTAAACAACCACACCCAAAACCCTCTGAATGCACCCCTGTGCAGGTACCTACATTAGTCGGTAAGCCATATAAAATGTATTTTACTGTACCTACTAATCATGTTTAGGTTTTTGCATATTGTTTACTTGTGTTATTAATTATTATGGTAATAAAATCAATTTTAGAATAAATAAACACAGTTCAATTTCAGATTATAGTGCTACCAATTTTTATGTCATGCATGTTATCTGCTGTAGAAAATGGAAAATCAGTAAATAATGTATATTCGTACTTAGTGTAAAATATCATATATTTATATTTAAAGTGCTGTCATCAATGGTAATGTAACTTATTATATCGAGTAACTTGATGATCACTCGTGACATATGCAATACAAACAAAATACACAACTGTGCCATAACTTAGGGGCCTGGTATTTTTTACTTTATTTCATTTTTGCCTTTTCTGTACTTGCATATTTTCAAGAACTATTTTAAACAAAATACATAACATCAAGAAGAGCCATTTTTTATTTTTGTACGATGGATATATTTAATTCTGTGAAGTGGTGGGATATAAATGGTTAAAAATAAAATAATGTATGTGACAAAAACAGATTCACCTACTACCCAAATTTCAATGGCTATTGGTGGGGCATATTACGAAGTCTTTTTTAATATATTGGCTGAAATTTCATTTAATGTGTCTGTTAGAATTAATGTTTAAAGGTTGAAATAGAATTAAAAACATTCATGATCAACAATTTCTGCACATAAAAATATCTGATACTGTAGGGATTTAAACGCAGCTCAGAAAATTAGGAACCGCACACTTTACTGCCTACACCACATTGACTATATGTAATATGTGCCAAATTTTTTTAATTAAAAGACATTTGGATTATTTTTTTTGTAGGCCTGTTGAGAAGAAACAATGGTACCACAGACATCATTATCAGCCAGTTCAATCATTAAATGATGTGGTCTCCTAAATTCATGAGTTCAGGTAGACATATTCCCTCCAACAAATTCAAGAGATTGAAATCATTTTTAAAATGTCAGATGATCTCCTGTGTGTGCTTTAAAAGGTTCATAGTTGCTTTGGTTTAAGCTTGAATAAGAAAATATTCCCATTAAACTTTAGTAAACTAAGTTATGATTAGAGTTTGAATAGGTAACAAATTGTTATGTATTATAAAAATTTTAACATTATAACATCAATCATTAGGTACTTACATTAAAATGATATTCACGACAATGTAAACTACTAGTTGAAGATTCTTTATGTCTTGCCATGGTTTTTTCTGACATTCATATCTCGCTGGACATAAAAATATATTTTATCAGGTGCATTTTTTATCGTGTTTGTATATATAGGTACACTACAGTATCTATAAAATGGTTTTTGACCTCTTTCCATAACAAAATTAGTTATAAAATATAATACTTTTGATATTTTACTCCACAATATACAATTCGCCAATATAGTCATACACAATTATGTCACAGTGCAGTGTGCCAAACTTGCTGTGTTTAAATGGTCGGAACTTGATTACAGTTTTAAAATATTTTTTCTAGTATTAAAGTTTATTATTATCATTGATTTAAAAATATAAAAATAATATAAACATATCCCATTTTGTATATAAGAATGGAGGAGATGTAACATGGGATTTGGAAATGGCAGATATATTGAGTGACAGATTTAATGAGACTACAAGTGACTATCATCTTGGGATGGGATGGAATAAATCATGTAAGTAGAAATGTGGAAACTAAAATTGATTTAATAAATATCTGTCTAAAAGCAAATATAGATTATATTTAAGACATGAAAAATAAAATGGTAGAAAGAAAGAGATACCAAGGAAGACGATGAATAAAATACACCCAACAAATAATAGAAGCTGTTGGATGCAGAAGATTATGTTGAGGAGGGTGGAGAATAGAGCTGAACAGAGAACCACCATAAACCAATCTAAAGATTGACTGGTGAAGAAGACATGGTGATGGAAATTTGAGGTAATTGTTATTTTTCAGCTAAAACAGGACTTCAATAAAACTAAGTATTACAATCAGATGTGAATAATGGTCACAAGTATTAGATGGGATAGGCAACGGTTTCCAAACAATATATTTGTGGAAGTAATGAGATGTTTTGACAGTTCTAGGCCTATACAGAGTGTATTTTAAGACATTAATCTGAGTTTTGTTGTGAGAATTATGAATTGCGAGCATGGTGCAATATTTGAATCCACGCACTAACATCATTATAAATAGAGGGGCAGCCACCAAGTGTCGCTTTTTCATCACAAGTCTTCATCGACAGTGGGACGTTCGGTCCAGAGCAAAATTGTAATTTTTGTGGCAGTGACTGAGATTAGCATGTGCATTTAGTTATTTGAGGTTGGTCTTTTGTCATGTTCGGGGATAAGTAAGTTGTCTGGTATTTTATTGTAAGTGAGGATTTTTAGCTGTAACCACAGGACTTCAATAAAAAACTAAGTATTAAAATCAGATGCAAAATAATGGTCACAAAAATTAGGTAGACAGTCAAAGGTTTCAAAACATTATGTTGGAAAAAGTAATGAAGGGTCAGTAACAAAGAAAGTTTGAGTATTTTCGGGCAGTATTGAAAGCAATGTTATTGGAATTCAACACATTCAACAAGAGCAGAATTTTGAAACCTTTTCCTGCCACCTGTCCAATGCGTCCTGTCATGCCATTAACAGATCTAGTGTTACACTATTAATTTGGCCTCCCTTGTCTATTTCATCTGAAATATCAGGCATATATTCCCACAAACTGAGATTTGCATAAATAACCATGCCTAAAGTCATGTTGCCTACTTTGACAACCACCTACATTCCTCACATTTATTTCTGACTGGCAGTTACCCATGACTATGTCCGCGTTGAAGAGTGGTGTAATATAAGATTTTCTTGAGAGGCCTGGTTGCTCAGTGGTTAGGGCGTCCAACTGGAGATGGAAAAATCCCCAGCTTGAATCCCAGTCTCGGCGATGTGAATTACGCCAGAATGCTCACTTGGCTCTGATTCCGTGTTGAAATGTGGGTCCTCTATGTTCGGTAGGATTACTGGGTTACATTAAGAGGCTACGAAAGGGGCTGATTGCGAAGATGTAAAGAAGCCTTATCACCAGGTCAATATGACCGTACAATTTATTTTAAAGCTATTTTTTATTAGTAATCATCATCATCAAGGGTTCTCTGCTATACAGCAAGTCCACCCACAGTGACAGCCCTCAACGCCTCCCTCTGTTCCGCCATTCTCTTAGTATCTACATATCTCCCATTTATCACTATATCATCCATCATTTTCATCCTTTGCCTACCTCTTCTCTTCTCTCCGTTTACAGTCCCCTCCAGAGCAGTCTTAAGCAGGTATTCGTTCTTCAGCACATGCCCAATCCAATTCTTTTTTCTGTTTCTTATTGTTTTTATGAGTTACCTTTTCTCTCCAATCATTTCAGCACTTCCACATCCCCTACTTTGTTCTCCCTACCTATTTTCTCCATCCTCCTCAATATCAACATTTCAAAAGCTTCCAACCTCTTTAGATCTTCATTGCGTAGGGTCCATGATTTCTTCTACATAAAAAACATTTAGCTAATTTTTTCCTTAGGGTTTAGTAATAGTAGTAAGTAAATGATGCAATAAAAGAACAAAAATTTATTTATATTCCACATCTACTTCACTGAATTCATAAAACAATAAAAGTATTCCGTTTTTTAGGAGTATTTTCAGTTCAATATATCCGCATATACAATATTGAGGATTTGTCTCCTAGGTTTAAGCTAGTTTCATAGCCCTAGTTAACTTACTTTTCTTTGAAAGATTTGAATTTCGTTTACCCAGCATCTGTTAAAATTACTAATTTCATCTCGCGAATAAAAATGAATATAGTTTTAAATTAATGGAAGCTCAAAACGTCAAAATATTAGCAATACATTGATGGAATGGGCTAAATATCAACAACAACAAAAATACTAACATCCAAACAGCAAATAAATAATTAAGTAGCCAAGGACATTCATTTCCGATAAAAAAAAATTGCTATACTAAAAATGAATATTTTGATTTGAATTGAATATCTGAAAAAAAAAATTTAAAAAGAGAGAACTTAATTTGCTCTTTGAATATGGATTTTGTTTTGAGGATATATTGGTTCCATCATCAGATCTTTACATATTATAATAGTAAGTATAGTAGTAATTGATCCTTTTATCCATAATGATTTATCTATAAATGGTTTATCTATCTGAGGAAACAGTTGAATTGCCTGTAGACAAGTATACTATAGTTCATTCGTTTTGATCCATTAAGTCTGGGCTAAAATATAAATTTCAATGTTAAAGTAGTAATTGATTCTTTCTTCATAATTGGTTTCTCAATCTGTCAACAGAATTGAATGCCTACCCGCAAATTACCACTCGGCATGTCTGCCACTCCACTATCTGAATAAAACAATGATAAATTTCAAAAATTTACTACGGTCAACGCCAAGTATTTTGCTAAATCATCCAAGCTTATTATAAAACTTTTGATATAATATCGGAACAAAGCAACTAATTACATCACTAAAATGGCGCTCTTGAAATAACTAATAATGTTTCATTCTGGCCCATGTTGCATTTCAACCAAGACACAAACTCAGCTAATATTACCGCTAGAAAATCAAAGCCTCTATCAGTTGCATATTAAAACATACACTATAGGGCCTATTGCATGTTAGTGATGTTATGAATGGCGAAATAAACTTGACTCATTATTTTAGATTGCAATACTAAATTAACATAATGACGTTAACAATGTGGTGCTCATGAAAACGAAGTAAATTAAATACTGAATTCATTTGAAACTACATTCATCCGGAATGATTTATGTCATCAGCGTCATGACAGTTATTGGAGTAATGTAACTAAATAAATTATACTAAAATGCTTGTAACTAACAGTGTACAACGGAAAGTCCATAATTCTCTACAACTTTAAGACAACTTTCATTAATATTGCTGGTCAATTTAACATCTCGATAAAGTGACTGATACTGCTCGTGATTTAGTAAGGTGTATAATTGTATATAATATGTTGAGGTATGTTCGTGTAGTTTGACTTTGTAGGGGCAATATTAACAGAGATAGTTGTTTGGTTGAAATGATGCCTGGGCCAGAATGATTTTTGTTACAGCATAAGGCAGAAGGAAATTAGTAATAAGTAAGCAGCTTTTATATGTTCCCTGCAAATGAGGTGTATTGTGTTGTAAACGACTTCCAGTGTTGCGTCATGAAACAATAAGGTTCTACATTAGCCCATTGAATACATTTGTTTTAAGTGTATCGTTCGATAGAATATTGAACAGTAAGTTTCGTGAATCATAGTCTCTACTATTTGTACAAAAGTTCTGAACAAAAAACCAAAAGGGTTAGTTAAGTTTTAAATTTCGACAAAAATAATTTATAATACAGACTGTATAATATCAAAAAAGAAACAGAAATCAATTAAACCGAGATAGAATGGAATCCTCTACATTTTTATAAATACGACATTTGGGGCACGTCCATTTTGCACTTTTAATTAACTGACTTTTGTGCTGGTATACTCATAGCATTTTACGTTGCTTTAATTTAAATCTTTGATTTTTCATAGGCCTATTTATGGCTCAACTCCAATACGTCAGAACCTACAAAAATAGTCCAATCGGAATCTGAAATTTGGTACACACATTCCTTAGGCGATAATATTTGATGGAAAGAGTATAACGTAAGCTTCGAAAGTATACATATTTGAAGCTTATGTTATACACTTTAAATCAAATATTATCGCCTAAGGAAGGTATGTATTAAACTTACGACTGATAGGACAATTTTTGTAGGTTCCGACATATTGGCGTGTTACCCTATTTATTATGACACATATATCACGAACGAAATTATGGTGTAATACTTGAGATTTCATACTATTTTATGTAAGCAAATGAAAACATCTCTTCGTGAACTTAACAACAGTACCTACCTTTTTTAATTTAAGGTTAAGAACAGATTTATATTTCCTGCTTTCAAACTATTATTTGTCAAGTGCGTCAGTTTTATGGCTTTTAAACTAAACGCAAACTTCAATATGTAAGAAGGTTTTTGCTTTTATTTCTGAAAAGTAGTGTTTGCGATTTATGTAAAAAGCAAAGAGTAAACGTGGCACTGCCGTCTACCAAGTAGGAAACTCTTTGTTGTTTGCAATTGATATTAAAGGCAATTTCTAATAGAACTATGCACTTTTGCGGGATAAAATCCATCCTATGTCACTTCGCAAACACAATTAACTGACTTCATGCCAAATTTCATTAAAATACATTGAGTTATTAAGGGGTGATTGATTACAGAAGTACATCCAAACACACATCTGAACTTTCTCATTTTCTCATTTATAGATCTATAGATGAAGTTGCATATCAATCTTTCTACTAATTTATCTAACAATGATGTCAACCTGAGTGACCTATAATTTTCCACTATATTTCTCACCACTCCTTTATGTACCATCACTACTATTGCACTTTTCCGGTCCTGTGGAAGGCATCAAGTATCCAAACTTAATTTTGGCTATCTTAAAAGCAGTAGAAATTTCTACTTGCATCAGTCAATGGTCCTCCTACACTGACAGTACTCTTCATAAACCCATATTTAGTCACTTTCTTTGCTGTTATTAAGTCCTGATTTAGTTGTTTTAAATATTCCCTTCTACCCTGCTGTCTCTTAACTCGCTTTATGTTCTCTTCTCTCCAACCTCTTTAACCTTCTCACTTCCCTATTATATATAGTACACAGGTTCTCTACTTCTCATTATTTCCTGC
This sequence comes from Vandiemenella viatica, assembly GCA_031002005.1. Taxonomy (NCBI): domain Eukaryota; kingdom Metazoa; phylum Arthropoda; class Insecta; order Orthoptera; family Morabidae; genus Vandiemenella; species Vandiemenella viatica. The sequence continues at coordinate 45,161 of JARYHS010014211.1, read as the reverse complement.
TTTGGAATAAAAATTTTTCTCCCCCATTCTTGTTATCTTCTTGAGCTCTTCCCACCTTGACTGTACTTGTTTCTTCCCTCCATGTGTTGAAACATTCTCTGAAACATTTCTTCAAATTTGAAATCTGTGCCTTTATATAATAGTACCTTTAATTTTGGCTGCTGGATCACTGAATCTTCTTATATCCATCAGAATTGCTTAATTATCACTTATTCCTTTCGTTACTTGACAACCCACAAAGTTATCATCAGGTTTTATTAGGAATATATCAAAAACTATTTTGTCCCCCAATGTTTTGCTCTACCACTTATGTAAATCCTCCTTCCCTGATTAAGGTATTTGCAAATCTCAGTTCCCTTGTGTTATTAATCTTATTTTCTTCCCAATTTACACCTTGTAAATGTAAATCACCATTAATAATTAACATTCTATTATCACCTCTGAAAACTTAGTATAAATTTAATTTCTCCCCAAGAGCCTCATCTTCATCTGTCATGCTTCCACTGTGGTAAGCAACCAACACCCTGATTTTTTTCTTTTTTATTTCCTCACAGATCTACCCTAAGTAATTCATTGTCATGATCTATGAACACCAGTGGACTCTGGTAGTTTTTGTTAACTCCACCAATTGCTCCTCCATCTCTGCGGTACACTCTGTAACCATCAGGAAATCCTCATTGCCTAGAACTTCTTCTTTTAACCAACTCCCTGCTCCAATTATTACTTGTGGTCCCTGAATCTCTATAAAGTTTGAAAAAATGATTACTTTGTTCATTATACTTCTACAGTTCACGATTAATACCTTTATTACTGGCTTTATATTTTCAGCATTAACCTCCTCTTTCCCAGTTTTACTCCATTCTGTTAATATTTCAATAATTCATCTATTTCTTTAACATCTGTGATATTTCCCATCATGGATCTGCAATTAGTATCACTTTGATCATCCATTTCCGTCCCTTCCAGAAACCCCTGACCCCATGATCACTAGAAATGGGTTCCCTCTACTGCTTTATCAAAAAACTCAGAAAGTACCCCCTTGTCCCTACTAATTAGGTGTAGGTCATGCCTAATGAAACCCCACCTACCAATGGTGTTCACAGGCACAATCCTCAACACAGAACTAACTTTCCCAAGTAGCACTTCCGTTTCCACATTTACCCACCTCACAGTATAGTTCAATTTTGGCCGGACATGGCGAATCAAGACCTACATGACTTCCACCCCCGCATGTTGTGCCTCCTTCACCACCTTCCTCGGATCACTCTACAAAGAAAAACAACACCAAAGTGCGCAAACAGAAGTAAACAGTGCAACACTTTACGTGGAGACGTTGTGAATGGCAAAAAGATAAGCTAACCACCTTCATAGCTATGTACTGAATAATACTTTGTTTCTGAGGTGTGGTGGTGAACTCTTGTCTCTAGTAACAAAATGGAGTACAAAATTGATGGGAACCTTGTTAAATTGGTCTATACAGTACTAAGAACTTGGCAACTTCATTTTCAAAATTGTACTTGCTCAGCATTTAACCAATTTGGCATCTATTTTTATGCCAAACATTCAGGGACATAATTTTTATGTAATATATACTGTACCATTCTTCCTGATATGCCTATCACCTCAGCTATTTGAAACAGCCCTAACTATTTGTATTATAATTCTAAATAGATTAACATTCTTGATGTATTAATATATGGTTGTACAGCCCGAGTTGTTAGTAGGCCTTCACAAGGACTGTGAGATTGAAGGCTTTCACGGCGTATCGATGAAATGTAGTCTTCACGGGTTTTCCGCCGAATGGTGGTGAAATGCGACAACGAGCTTTAGGGGGCTGACTCTGCCGCCATCTTCAGGTTGGAAGTTGTGCAGGGAGATCCAGAGCTGCACTGACGATGTCTGGCCTCCGCACGCCCTTATAAGGCCTGGCCTGTCCCCTCTGCTTGCTCCCTCCCGCGGCTGCCGTCTTGCGCTCGTCGTTGATTGGCTGGCGCAGCGACTTTCCTAGGCAACGCCAGCAAGCCGGAAACATTTCCCGGCGGCACCTCAGTACCTCTCTGATTGCAGGGTGAATGTTTCAGAAGGGACAGAGCCAGCTTCCACGCGTCACTGAGCCAAAGACCCGTGTCCCTGTTGACCGTGTTGTTGTCCAGCCGTATTTCTATTGCTTCTTTGATGACTGACTCCCAGTAGAAAGAACATTTGGCCAGTACCTTCACATTTCCAATGTCCACATTGTGGCCGTTTTCAATAACATGCTGGGCGACTGCAGATTTATCTATCTGGACCATGTGGATGTTGCATTCATGTTTGGCCACCCGAGCCTTGATAGTCCGGATCGTCTGACCAATATAATTCTTGCCACACTGACATGGAATGCTGTAAACCCCTGGAGTCATTAATCCCAAGTCATCCTTCATGGGCCGGAGGTAGTCTCGTATCTTGGCAGGACAAAATATGCTCTTGATTCCATGTTGCGCCAGAATCCTGCCTATTTTTCCTGAGATGTAACCTGAGTATGGAATGAAGGCCAGAACCTCTGGCTGGACATCCGGGTCCACCGGGTGTTTGTTTGTCTTTTTAATCATCTGCTCTATTTCTCGATCAGAATAACCATTCCTCTCTAAAGTATTGCACAGATGTTCAAGCTCGGATGGCAGCGAATCCGCATCGGAGATTTTCCTTGCCCTGTGCACTAAAGTGTGGAGCACGGTGGTCTTCTGTGCTGGGTGGTGGAAACTCGTGGCGTGGAAATAGCGGTCCGTGTGTGTAGGTTTTCGGTATACACTGTGTGAGAGGCTTCCATCTGGTTTCCGTCAGATCAGGATGTCCAGGAAGGACAGGCTGCCTTTCTTCTCCATCTCCATCATGAAGCGGATATTTTGGTGGATTCTGTTAAGATGGTCTAGGAATCTATGAAGACTGTGAATGCCATGTGGCCAAATAACAAAAGTATCATCCACATAGCGATAAGAAGCAAGTCAGCTTAAGGCTGAAGCTTTCGATCGCCTTATCTTCGAATTCTTCCATGAACAGATCAGTGACCACCGGTGACAACGGGGACCCCGTTGCTACCCCATCTGTCTGTTCGTAGAAACTCCCACTATAGGTGAAGTAGGCAGAGGTCAGGACCAGCTCGAAAAGGTCCACGATTTGGGGTTTCGAAGAGACGGCGCAACAGCTGTAGAGTATCAGCCACATGGACCTTGGTGAACAAGGAGATGACAGTCAAAACTGACCGTGATGTCAGTGTCCGAAAGCCGCATCTCTCGGAGCGTTTCCACGAACTGTGCCGAGTTCTTCACATGGTGGGCACATGTCCACACAAACAGGTTGAGCATTCCCGTCAGGTGCTTGGCCAAAGTGTATGTAGGGCTTCCTATGGTGCTTACAATCGGCCAGTAGAGGAACGTCTGCCTTGTGTACCTTAGGGAAGGCCATAGAGTCTGGGTGGCCTCGGAGCACGAGATCGAAGGCTTCTGATGACGTCAGGTGTGTATCCGGCCTTTTTTAAAAGGGACGTCATCTTTATCTCAATCCTCGAAGTCGGATCGTCATTGAGAAGCTTATAGTTGGTGTCATCAAGAAGTTGCCTTATCTTGGCCTCGTACATCTCAGCTGTAAGAAGTACAGTGGCATTTCCCTTATCCGCTGGTAGAACCACAATCTCTTCATTCGAACGCAAGGTGTGGAGAGCTAGGCGTTCTGCTTTTGTAATGTTGGACTTCGGAGGTATGGCTCTCTCCAACACTCTACACGTCTCCCTCCGAATCTCTTCAGCTGCATCTCCTGGCAGTTTGCGAGCGGCTTGTTCCACAGCGCAGATGATGTCTTTCACGGGAACGACAGCAGGTGTTGGGGCGAAGTTCAGTCCCTTGGATAGAACCCTCCCAGTAGCTTCAGTCTGCAACAATTGCTTCTGACGAAAACTCAGAGTTGGGAGGCATATGTTAGAGCAAATCTTAGGTCAGACCCCTGGGGAATACCATACAAAATAGTTGCAGGTAAAATTAGACCACCCACAACTTTGGCTACCGTGAGGAATGAGGATGGGACCATGACAACGAATTGGACCACAACGGCCGAGGTACTATTGCATCAGCTATTACCTGACGACGTAGAAGACAATGAAAGCGATACCCATAGAAAAATGAGCAGTGATCAATTACAGTTGTATACAGTCACATCGGAAGGGGAAAACATAACAATAGATGAGGTGATCAGAGCCATAAACAGTATGGCGAAACATAAAGCCCCAGGTCCGGACGGAATTGTGGCTGAAGTTTTGCAGGCTCTGGTGGTTCAGTTAGCTCCTCCCTTATGTAACTTACTAAACAAATGTCTGCTGCAAGGCAGAGTTCCCAACGTGTGGAAACAAAGTGAAGTGGTAATACTAACCAAAGGGGGTGACAGGGATCTGGCCAATCCAAAATCTTATCGGCCGATCTGCCTGCTCAATGTGCTGGGAAAGGTTCAAGAAAAAGTACTGATCGCTAAATTGCAACATCACAGAAGTAATATGGGTATGAACATGAACCAATACGGCTTCAGAGCAGGCAGGTCGACCGAAGATGCAATTAACAGAGCGGTAGACTTAGTTAAAAGCAGCTGTAAGAAATGTGTTATAGGAATTTATATTGATATTTGTGGCGCTTTTGATAATCTTTGGTGGCCGATACTGTTCCGGCGCCTAAGAGAAATGAAGTGTCCAAGCAGTCTTTATAACACGCTGAGGGACTATTGTAAAAATCGTTATGCCACACTGAGATGTCCACGAGGGAAGGTAGATAAACATTTAACTAAGGGATGCCCTCAGGGGTCGGTCAGTGGACCGGTTTTTTGGGACATAGTTTTCGAAGAATTGATTAATCTACTGGAGGGGCTGGATGGCTTACTGGGACTGGTTGCCTATGCAGACGACTTGCTGTTATTGATTGAGGGTCGGTCCAGACAAGCTATAGAGAATATAGCTAAAGTGGTGATTGAAAAACTCCAAGCATGGTGCTCAGAGGCAAAGCTTAGTCTCGCGCCAAAGAAAACTCAGATGATGGTATTCAAGGGAAACTGAAACGTAACCCTACTATCAAAATGAATAACATTAACATAAAAAGAACACGGACAACCAAATATCTTGGCGTCACCCTGGATGAGTCTCTGAACTTTCCATCACATATTACTGAGACGTGCGAAAGGGCAAAGGCTGTTCTCAACAAATTTATCAGTATAGGCCAAAGGAGATTTCACCTTTCTAACACTACTATAAGAAGATACCACGATGCTATCCTAGCATCTCTGGTAGGGTACGCGTCCAGTGTCTGGGCGCACAGACTTCGACTGGTGAAACCTAGGGAGGAGGTCCTAAGAGTGCAGAGAAGTGTGTTGCTGCAATTGAGTGGAGCCTACAGTACTAACTCCACAAATGCCCTACCAATTGTCATAGGTGTATGGCCATTGGACCTCGAAATCAGAAGAAGAGGGGCCATATACTGGTTACGAAAAGGAAATCAGACCAGGGTGCAAGAGATTGTGGGAACAGTTGCACAAAATGCGGCAGAAGTCAGCGCCGCACTTCTCGCTGAATGGCAGGAGCGGTGAGACAATAGTGCCACAGGCAGAAGATTATACAGTGTGTTTCCGAACATACAAGAACGGCTGCAACTTGAATACTTTCATCCCACACCAGGCCTTATACATTATCTCACGGGGCACGGCCCATATAACAGCCTACTGTGTCAAAGAGGGCTGAAAGAAACGAGCTTATGTGAGTGTGGGGCAGAAGGAACCCCCGAACATGTAGTGTGGTCCTGTCTGATAGCAGAAGAAGTAAGGACGCCGGATATCAACATAATACGGAGTAGATCAACGCGAGACATAATTCTAGATCAGCGATCATGGATTATTCTCGATAATCTGGCGAACAAAGTATCTCAACTACACAAAAAAAGATATCTGGACCGAGCGGCAGTCGGGCATGGGGACCGGCCTAGGGAAGTCGCACGGCCAAACATACAGGCATAGAAAATTATTCACGAACAAGAGTAAACAGTATTCTTCAGAAACTTCCGGGAGCCGGAAGTTTTGTCCCGATGTGTCGGTCGATCCTGTCCCACTGGAAATCCAGAGGGGCATGGCTGGCAGACTATCCCGGGATGATAGTGGTGGGTAGATTAGTGTTGATAGAGTAGTATAGGTTTCAAGGTAGATTAGAATAGACGTAGTACATAAAAAAATAAAAAAATAAAAAAAATAAAAATTAACATAGAAACGGATAAGGCCTTATAGGGGAAAAGTAGATTATAATACCAGAGGTGATTATTGAAAAAGAAAAAAAATCAAATGTATAACTATTAAATTAAGTAATCCTACCATTGTGAAAACAGAACCAAGCCTACTGCAGGCCTGAGTCAGAACGATGGCGTGGCAGAATGAGCAAACGTCAGCATACCACTTACAGCAAACAAAGCGCTTCTACCACGGCCAAAACAATCTTGTTTGTAATGTAGAGGGAATGATCATTGACTTTTGCACAAATACACGATGAATCATAACAATATTTGGGAGTTAATTTCCATATTAATGGTAAGCCAGGATGCTGCAAATTTGAACTGGCTCAGGACTGTAGTGGCTGGGAACATATAATTAAGTGAATGTTACTTAAAAGCAATTGTTATTACCCAGTAATCCGGTATAACTAAATGATAGATTACAGAAAGATATGTACAAACTGGTTAACTGCAACTAACTGAATAATGGGATACTCTAAGAATAACTGGAATATGTCAATAAAAACCACTAGCACTATAACAACAATAAGTGATATTTGTGATTCAATATAACATTAAAATTTGCAATAGCAGCTGTAACTGTTATTACTGTAAGCAAGACCAAATGTAGTATTATAGAATTAATTAGACAGTAAGTCAAAGTGTAACGGAACTGTATGCCAAATTCCTTGCATGTAAATATTTTGTACAAAACACTATGTAAATCAACAATGTAAAAATTAACATGTAGGGCCTAATATCTTAGTCACTAAAATATTAGGCTGTATAAATAAAGGGTAAAAAAAAAAAAAAAAAGTAGCTTCATCTAGACTTATTCCCGTGAGATCGACTATTGTGCGTTTGGGTTCTAGATCTTCTGTTCGCCGCTGTACTTGGGATAGACGGTTGAATTTGGACGTCTGTCTGGTCATTGTTCTGTCGTACATCCAGGTTCCCCTGTGCTGACATGGCTGCATCCACCCAATCCCAATAGGTCGGCGATTGCATGGCTGTAAGCTCCAGATGACAGTGCCATAATTCCCGTGCGTTTTGGTCAAGCACAAAACGGGTGTAACGGATACGTTCACGGAGGAGTGCTAAACTGGCATGGCGCAAGATGTGGTTAGCCTTCGTCTCTGGATCTCCCTGCACAACTTCCAACCTGAAGATGGCGGCAGAGTCAGCCGCCGAAAGCTCGTTGTCGCATTTCAACAACATACGGCGGAAAACCCTGTGAAGACTACATTTCTTCACAAGGATTATTTTCAATTTCTGTTTTACATCCCACTTCCATAGAGGAACAAAATCCTAATAACGTTAATATTTCAAGGAGACACACAAAGGGAACTATTATTAACCAATTAAACAATGAGAGCCTTTGATAACTGGACGTTCATTATTCAGCTCTTAAGCTAAATAACTAAATTTTTTATGTATCCAATAATATTTTACCATTCACAAAGTATTAACCTGGCCTGAATTTACTAATTTCCTTCAATTTGTGACCAAATTTAAACATACAACAATCAGCATACTAGCATAAAACATTCTGGTAGGTAATACTGTAAAATGCTGGTTAGCAATGGATGCCAAATAAAACTATATGAAAGCTAGACACAAGGTGGCTTTGCATTATTCTTACCTTCTTTTTGATGTTCTCCTGGTGAAGTTATGAACATGGAGTTTGGCCATATCTTTGAATACTTCTGAACAATATGAACAAACATATAAGGGATTTGAAACAGCTGAGTTATGGGAGAATACATGTGTTGTTAGAGAACACCAAGATAAAAAAGTTTTTGCACAGAATGTACAAGCAAGGCCAAATAATTGTGGCCCTTTAAATGTAGCTTTCATTCTATCTCCAAAATTATGGGCATGCCACTTTGATACATTTTTGAAAATCTGTCCACAATATTGACAAACATATTGTGGTGGGTTCACATGCTGTTCATGATTAAAAACATGTGTTACCAACAAGCCCAAATTAGAGAAATATTGAGGGCATATGCCACATGTGTAGTGCAATGAAGCTGGGCTACCACTACTATAATTAGATATAGTGACATTCCTTAAATCAGATCCATCTGAAAGAGAACCTGTAGCTCGAAAATTCTCCACCACACTAACATCACTTTCTCCATGACACAGATCTGGAGTGTTGTGATGAACTCCAAATTTTGACCTGTAAAGCACAATGAGAAACAATTTTAATTCCCTTACCACAAATCACAGACAAAACTTTGAAAGTACATGTCAATAAAGGTAAATAAACATATTATAAATTAAAATACATATTTTCTTCACAGCAACTTATCTCATAATTATAAAAATCTCAATTGTAATTTGATGAATGAGATACAAGAGAAACAATTTTCAGTTACTTCTAAAATAATTTTACAATAATTCTCTGCTATAAACACCAGGAATACTAACCGTATCTATTCTCCAATAAGAATTCTCATTTTACTCGCAATAGAATACCACATTCTTTTCAGTAAAAGAATGGTATGTAATGTTAAGGAAAAAATAAACAGTTAGAATATACTACCATACCACTTGTGTAAATCATCTGCATATCTGATTCCTACAGTTCTGCACTTAGAGTATAGTTTACAAAAAGTTATCTTCGGGAAGCACACTGTATTTTAATGGTTTTCCTATTCATTAACAAATTTTTTATAATTATAATGCATTAAAGATTTTGAAAATTTACTGTATCCTTTGAATTACATGTTTTAACTGCTACATCTTTCATATGGAATTCAGTAATGGAATATAGTGATAGTGGCATGCTGAATTAGGAGAAATTATCATGTGGGAATATTTTCAGTTAATTTCATGTTTCAGTTCCACAAACAAAAATTCTAATTGATGCAGCTCAGTCGTGGACACAGAAGCAACCAGAAAATATGAAACCCTGAATGGTATCTACCATTTCCACCAGCAGATAGTGTGAATACTCAGGCCAGGATGTTCCGCAAGACACTTGCTTACCCCAAATTTTCAACTTCAGAAGAAAAATTTTAAAATATCTATAGGTACACAAGCCTTTATATAGCCACCATATTGCCATTCCATTAATAAATAATATTGGGTCCATACTGTCCACAGAAAACTGAATTACATCTGATTTGCTGACATAATTTTCAAAGTGTTCATTTAGCCTTTCATTTACGGTATGTCTTATCTTCTCAGTTAATAACTACCGATTACTGGATCATATATCATAAATGCCTGGTATTTTTGTATAATCCCTCTGGTCTTTCATGCCTATCAGCACCTTCTTAGTTGCTCAACCTGCTAGATTTGTGTTTTTCATTTTTATAGTCAATCAGTCTTAAATCCGATCCTCTGTACAAACGAAAGAAGCAGAACTGAGCAAACCTAAGGTTTGTTCTCATAGCACTGTGCAGGAAAGATTGGAGGAATACGGGGAGATCTAATGCTGTAGTGGTATTATGGCTAGCACAAAGACAACAGCTTTTGTCCAGAAATATCAACTTCAGTATTACATTATTGTTTTTACAAGTTGTGGATTTCAGTATTTCGCATTTTATAGCTAGGTGGCACTAAGTATCTTTTTGTAGCTAACGATTATTCTGTGAGAGCTTCTGGTATACACCATGGATGAAGGATACATCCTTCTTCCTGCCTTACAGATCCTTCCAGGAACGTTTTCTTCTAGTTCTCTTCCACTCACATGGTGAACTTTGTTTTATCATAAGCACAGTTTAAAAGTTGTGAATAAAGCAGTCATATGTATATGTTATACACAATAACTACTTTAAGGTGGAATTTTGGATGACTATAGCTTGAAATACTCCAACAAATACACTGCGCACACCTGCAGAGAGTGGACACGGTATTACTGGTCGCTCTTTTTGTTGATAGAAATACTTGCTGTAATGGCCTAAATGGAAAAGTCCATGCTAGTGAGAATCTATGCAGCAAGGTGACATTATCTAAACATTCTATTGTTATACAAATGGTTTCATCACTAGTAACTGTTTTGAATACCAACACAAGGTCAAAACTTACTATGATATTTTCTTCCAGAGGTCTATTCTTGATAATTGTATGAAATTGCAGCTTGTAACCAGATTAATATGGTACTGAGAGCAGAATTTTTAAGGAGATGTTTCTCAACAACAGCTCTCACCTTCCAGCTAGCCATAAGGCCACCACAGCAGTCAACTTCTCCATATTACTCTATTCTTTCCACCACAGTGCTATCAGAGCAGCATACCAGTTAGGTCCAAGCTGCTCCAATCCAATATCGAAACGGCAACAGATTAGACTAGCCACACACAAAAACAAAACTAAAGCCCAATGTACAGAGCACTCTGGAAAATAACCAACATGACAGTAATAGACAGCAATAAGAGGGAGCATTTACAGACACCAGATGTTTTGCTGACTGATATGTAGGAATATCATAATACTATGTTTCATTAATCGTAACTAAATAACTGCTCAAAATGAGTATGTTACAGTAAAATATTTTACAATTGGGGCATGTGCTAATCATATTTCAGATTAATATGAATCTACAGGTGAATGGGTAGCTATTTAATGAAAAACCACCATACCTATCAGAAATAGCCTCCAATGATGAAGCCACTTGTTCAGTGTCTTCTGGCATACTCTGAAAGATAAAAAAAAATGGATGACTATATATATATGTCAATTCATAATAAGAAAATAAGGAAACTAAGAAGATATGTTAAATATATGAAAACTACAAACTGTTGAACAGAATTGCAAAGACAGTATTAACTCAGAATAGTATAGAAACTTATTATACATTGTCACCAAACAAAACACCTAAACAAATACCTTTGTAAGAGCATAGAGTTCAAACACAATATAGCCTGTTTCTGCGCCTGTCACTGTCTTCACTGACTGTTCGCTTTTGTGGCTAAAGTTTAAAACATGGCTGCAATGCTTTAACTTTTTATATATGACTGTAAAGTTTTGTGACAATACGTCAAATAGTATAACTAAAGTAAACATATGAAATTGCTTCAGTTATATAAAACAACTGGGTATAAAGTAATCCAACATATAACAGAAGATGCAAAAGCTTTGCTAGATGTATGACATCTGTTAGAATTGTGGAACATGCTTTGAATGAAACAGAGAATTTTCAATTTTGAAAGGAGACAGTCTACCTCTAACCAAGTTCCAAAGAAATCAATTTTAAACTAGAAATTATCCAACAGTACTATAGAACAATAGAAAAAATATCAACTCTTCCAAGTGACACTAGTGACTAAATTACTAACAACATCTTATACTACAACTGTAACAGCAATAATTCCTAAGTACTTAGCAGATGTTTTGGGACGAAAATTCAAAATTAAGAAAAAAGATGAATATGGGGACAATTGAACACTAGTTTGATACAAGACATAGGTACTGTATCTCCTTAATATATATCAACTAGCAGAATCTATGAAAGGCCAGCCGTGTAGCTCAGGTGGTGGAGCGTATGATTGATTTCAGGCTTTGATCCCCCATGAAGCTGAGGATTTTTCATTGAAGCTGAACATCAGGAATGGCTCTCCAGACCCACTAAGTCTGCTATCAAATAAGTACTGCAGAGGTAACTCTGGAGGAAGGCGAAGAATGACTGGAGCATTTTGCTGACTAGGTCACATCCATTCTTGTGCCGAAAGGTTATAATGGGAATACAGAGCTCTGCCTCTATGAATGCTTATGGGGTGCAGCAGGAGCTCTGTTACCTCTACCTTAGGATCTAAGAACTGTACAGCTAATCAGTTGTATCTCCAAAATTAATATGATTCAGTTCCATCATGTAAGTAGAGCAATAATTTGTTCATATACACAACCGATACACTTATTATTTCTATTCCAATACATTGAATGTCTATAACACTAATGATTCAAGTGGCATATACACTATAGTGGGCTATTAATGGAATTTATTTAAAATACCCTCATTAAAAAGGTACTAATTGTTTAGTGGTTAAGGTCAAAGGTATATAATAAATTAATTTCTTTGTACCATGCTGAGTATTTGTGTTGGGTAACAGATATTTCCACCATTACCACAATGATGCTTAACCTTTACAATGGGAGAAAAAAGTTATTGTTATCATTACATAAACATGTTACTGTAGTAGAAACATTGCTCGAGAAATGGTCAACCACCAAAAACAGCCTGTAACCCACAGATGAGGTATCCATAAGAATACCAGCTGCCTCCCAGATTTGGATATTCACAAGAACACAAAACACCTTCCTCAGAAAAACAGGATTATCTACACTCCTGCTAAATAGCGATGGTGCATTCTTTCTCAACTTGTGGCATGCGAAGGAAGGACAGCTAGTCCACAGGCAGAGAATTAAACTAAATAGTTCCAATTGAATTAAAAAATTCTATAACAAAATAATAAGTTAGTTCATATACGATGGATATATTCAAACTGTATGAGGCTATACAAGAATATAACCCTTAAGCCTATAGAGCAAATGTTGTGAAAGCCATGAATATTTCAATGAGCAGGCAAAAATGTGGTATTTCCTGGACATGACTATAACTGAGTTGTTGCAGTTATAAATCACATTTTTAGCAGACATCACAGAGGTGTTTCATTAAGGACCATTTTATGAGGGACTTCTCGTATGTGTAGATCGTAAGGGTATGTGCAAATAACAATTGGTAGGGTTGATTAATAACACGCACACAAATAATCAAAATAAGAATCATCACAGTCCGTCGAATAACTTTGGATATTTTGATAGCTTCCAGTTAAAAACAATTGAGAAATGCTGCTCTAGTGTATGATTTAAAAGAGATTAGAAGTCTTATGTTCATAACTGCTTATTTTATGAAGCAATATAATCTCTGAAAGTGCAATCTATAAAGGCTGAGATCTAGAAGTAGTGACAGAATTTGGATAAGCATCTGCACAGAACCTCTTATATTGGAGGTTGAAATATAAGACCTAGAATGATACTACTTTTATGTAAGTAAATAAAAATCTGTAAGGAGTCAACCAAAATAGTTACTGATATAAGTGACTGAAGCCTAGATAGCTATTTTTTGAGAGAAATGCCCTTGATGATAAATATAACTTGGAGTATTAATGTAAGTACAAAAGTTAAAGACAAGAGGTTTGTAAATTGGAAATAAGTAAATAATTATTAAACAGAAGTATAATTTTACAGTGACATATTAGTCACATATATATATATATATATATATATATATATATATATAGTAGTGAATGAATAGTGGTGACAGTGAAAGTGCCATAAGGCAATGAAAATTAAAAGGATAGGAAAAATAACCTGTCACGTATGAAAGAACAAGGGTCATACAAACACACCAAAAAATCAAAACATGAACACAGATCACTTTTTTTTTTTTTTTTTTTTTTTTTTTTTTTTTTTTTTTTTTTTTAGAACCTTATTAATATAGGTAGGTTTTTTTTTAGGGCATGTCATGTAGTTAGGATTGAGCCATTTGATAAGGAGACTGCTGCATGACTGTCCTTCCCTATCCTTCCTTATTTTTTATAGTAGTGAATGATATATACCATGAGGGAACTGCACCACCAAGATATTATTTCCAATTACTGGTCTTAGGAGTAATACACTCACTGCCATGACATTTTGTGCAAACTGGATGAATGATCAGAGAGGGTGAAAACTGGACCTACCTTCATCATAGGTAATACTGCAACATATTTTAGTTTGATGCAATATAAATATACAACTGATCCCGGAGAGAGCTACAATCTTGGAAACATAAAAAGTCATTGGACCACTGTGTGAGAATTAAACTCAGTGTGAGTGCTGGGTGAGCATCATTTTATGTCCTTGGCAACTAATTCTATCCAGGTATAAACAATGTAGAGCATTTGAGAGTCGTGTTGGACTTTTTGGGGCATGTGATTCTTCCATCAAATTGCTCCCAGCATAGCTTACTTTGATCCTATTTTGTGACATAGCTGGGAGCGATAAGATCATGAAAGAACAGACACTCAGTAGGAAGAGTGTCGATAATAAATGAAGACTAGGGATAGAGAAGGGAGGATCACCTCAATGTTATACAGGCATGCACTTATGGAAAGTAACTTTCCATTATACATTATTGAGCTAAAACATTACTAGAGGCCTGTGTATCTATATTTATAATTTCAGGACATTCTGTAAAAGAAGACTTCCATTCTTGATAACATAAAGTTCTCTTTCACTGACACCACAATATCGGAGACTTTGTAAATTATGTCAAGAGCAGCAGCAGGGACCGCTGAGTAATGCTGATACTTTTTCTTTAGAGATAAAAGCAGGATACAAACTTGAATGACTCCTATAATCAATTCAACAGTGCCATAATTCAGTCTAGACACCACCAGAACTGTTGCCATTATGGCGAGGAGCCATGTCTTGGCCTCCCAGGGCTGTTATTCACAGCAGTACACCATTGTCTCGTGTGCTCCCATTCATGGTGTGACAATAACAGGCCTTTTTAAAAATAGGATAATAATGGATCACATAAAGTACAGATTTATAATGACTGCCTTCATGCCATCTACATCTTGGCACAGTCTGCTTAGTTTACTAACATTTGCGCTGTAGAAGGTATACAGGACCTGGTAGCATGGTGGCTCCAGCCACTAAATACCTACACGGTATCACGAGGCAGTTCTATGTTACAGGCTATGATCAACTACCAGACTATGTATTAAGGTGGCCATACACGATCACTCCATTTGGATGTCATCCATGCAGATGATATGCCAAAGCATAGCACATACACCATCATTCCATCACTCCAGTCAGCCATGACAATGAAAAACTAGGCAAAGCAAACAACAATAGGTTGTCAATTTGCAAAACAACAATCTAGTTATACCAAATACTAAATAAAATGAGACTGAATTAATTTTAAAGGATATTCAAACTATCGAATACTGAATAAAAATGCCGAGAATTAAATAAACGTCAAAAAAGTGCGAAATTATAAAAAGTAAGCTCTGTGATATTATGAAAACTTTTAAAAATACTACAAAATTATTATAAAACAGATTTATTAAATTTAAGTACTTTATCAGGCTGAAAATAGTGACAGGTACATCACATGTTGTAAAACAACATATTTAAACAAGTAGGCTTATATAAAATTAATCTTATCATACTATGATCTTTTTAAAAAGAAAATTGCAAAGAATTATCTTTTTTTTCAACACGGTTTCTCTGTTGGAGTTTATGTCTTTATTTTTAAATAATATTAGCAATTGATCTATTGCCACATTTATTTATATTTTGTCATGGTAGTCAGGATTAGAGATCCTACAAGCATGGTAAGTCCTTATACTTCTCAATAATCTCCAGCACAAAGTCTTATTGAGATGACATTATTATTATTATTACTCCTTAAAAATAAGGAAAATAATTGTTGTAATTGTTACTTAATAATATTTAAAACTGTATTATTTTCAATTCTAAATTCAAAATAATATTTAACTAGTAGCAAAACAAATATTTCTGTAACAGATTCAAAACAAAAAAGAAATGGTACAATGTTGCATAGTCCACTCAAAGCACTGATGTTGCTGCTTGGTGGTCGGTTACATAATGAGAAGAGTTTGGACTGCTCTTTCGCCATACACGAGCTGACTGGTGTGATGGCTTGGTGTTGCTCCACGTGGTTTTCCCCACACACCGTCAGTTGGCTTGATGGCATGATGGACGAAACTGATGGATATTGGACTCATCGGATATCCAAATAATCCTGTCACTCCACGTCATCCACATCAGTTTCCCCATACACGATGCGATAATGGAGTGACTTCGCTCCATTTGGACGGATGGAGCGATCATGTATGGCCACCTTAACATCTGTGTTACTTCATCCATTACCTTATCTCCTCATATATGCACACAGGAGACAGTGAAACAGAAGAAAAAAAACTGAATTCTACTGATAGATCAATCAGAGATTTGTGTTATTATTCCCACAGTTTGTGAAATGTTTCTTTCCGTTTCCGTTTTGACATACGGTATCCTTCTGAATGCACCCCTTTGTGTAACAATGTGTGAACAATTCATGAGGGCTGCTCCCAGACACATAAAAATTAATATCATACAGAACAAAGGTAGTAAGAGCTAGAGACTGGTGGGCTAGACAAGTGCAAAATAATATTAAAAAAAAAATGATCTTGATTAATTCATATAAAAAACTCAAGGACACAAAATGACACACACAAAAACAATTTACACCATCTGCAAAATTAAAAAATCTGATAGAGAAAGAAATTATTGTTGAAATGGAGTATACGGGTAATATCAAGATGGGGATACCACTGTGGCCTAGCTTAGTAAACACACAGATCGTGTGGATATGACATCATTGTGACGTATGGTCCAGGCTTCATTACAACATAAATTCAAAAGATGATTGACGAATAAATATGCGTTTCGGTCGTAATGCAGCCTGGACCAAAAGTGAAACGTAACCATAACGCACGATATTGCAGATATCCAATTTTCAGATCATATCTATAGCTGTTACAGTGTTGGAACGTGCAGACTGAATACGTCACAATGATGTCATATATACTACGTGATCTATGTGTTTACTACACGAGGCCGTGACGGTATCCCCATCTTGATATTACCCGAGTATACCAATAACTCCATCCATGAATACAGTAATGAATAGCAAATAAATCAGAAATATTATCGTGGTGATGTCATGCAGTCAATTTTGCCACACGTAATTTCGGCTAATTTAAGAATCACATATATAGCGCTGAGAAAACATATGTCTTCCCGATTCCACAAACACAAATAGCTAGACAGGAAACTCTTAGTGACACTAGTTATAAGCAGTAACTGATGTGAAATCATCAATCACAACTTTCAAGGTGAAATAGAATTAATTTCCTGTTTTCACTTTTATTTTTAAATTCTGGCATCAATATCTAAATCAGTGCCAGTATTTTATAGATTGTGTAAATAAAAAAATTTACAACAAACCATGAGAACTTCACACCTAAAAATTTTTTAGGTAAAATAGCGAGTAATTCCAGTAAACAATTATCAGACAACTACAGATTGGTGTCACAAGACCTTCAGGCATTTATTGAGCACTGTTAGTCAAACGAACATAAATAACAAAACAACATCATAGAATTAACGGTACAGCTCATACAAAGTAAATATCAATCTAATGAACCATTTCATTTACAGCAATAACATCACAAAAAAGCTCAGAAATAAGCTTCGTTTTCTAAGATCTACAAATATATCACAATGTAATGGCTTATAAACAAATACAACGTTCTAAACTTCGTAACTTTGTAAAGCATCCCCCCCCCCTTTCCAACGTTTCAGCTGATTAAACACGAAATATTTAATCATATGAAGAACAGCGTCAATTAAAAAAACAAAAACAAAAAAACGCGCTAGTTCATGGTTATACTCAAGCGATTTACATAAGAATAACCTTTTTTGGTTGTCACAAATCAAATGAAAGCTACATCCATGGAGTGACAGCAATCAAATGCATGAACTCTACGACTCCACAAACATATCAAAAAGTAGCGAACCCACCTCTTCTTTAATATAGACAGCATTTAATGGCTCCATATCACTTCTTCCTGTTGGCTTGAGATAATAATTCACAATATCACTCACAACTCACAGCAAACGAACAAAGCTCAACACAGCTCATGGTTAACACTACTACGACAAAGATACTGCGTGTTGGAGCCATATCGCTAACGATCCATTCACAGTTGTGTCACTGTAAACATTTAAGAAAATCATGCTATTTTTAAATGATGATCTCTAAAGTCATGGAAACACACACCTCATGAGTTTGTATTTTATGTATGAAATCAGAAGGTATGATAGCCATCATTTGTTTGATGTACAGTTATTTTCTTTAAACAAACAAAAAATTACTGAAAGAATAAAAAATTAAAATTCAAAACTCACGAAAGTAGTTAGATTGGGTTGGGGGGGGGGGAGAGGGAATATAACACTGGAAGGATATAAGATGATCATGAAGAAAACAATAATAAAAATTGAAGAAAAATGCCAACGGTGCATGCGCTAAATCGCAATTGAATTGATTACTTTAGTAGCATCCACCTCATTACATGTTCATAACTTATGATATGAAATTGGGCAAAAAAATACGCAGCATCCAGGTACGTGACTTTTTTGGTGATATACATTTGAGTAAGTAATCCTACCACATTTACCATATTCGGAATATTTAACTCTTCAGGGTACACTTTTCATGTTAACACTGGTAACTGCGAATGGAATGTTATCTTTGTATTGAGCCGTTGCTACCAGCTGTGTGTTTGATGTTGCTGTGATAGTAGGTAATCCTGCTTATTACTCTGTCCAGACAACAGGAGGAGGCGGTATGGAGACAGTTAATGCCGTCCGTGTTAAACAAGAGGTGGGTTTACTTCTCTTATGTGTGTGTGTGGAGTCGTACAGCTCATGCATTGCTGATGCTGCATCACAAAATGGCGGCACCTTTCGTATGGCTCGTGTTTACAAGTCTGTTGTATGTATATGAGGGAACGGGTAATATCTAGATCGCGATACCGCTGCAAGCACTTACCGCCTCGCGATGTAAACACTTCCGGATGGCGAGAGTATTACGTCACTACGATGCTGAATGTGACGAATAGGTTCCGCTCGCAGCTTTAAATGTCACAAAAGCGGCCTTCCACGGAAAGTAGTCCATCAATAATACGTCTTATATCGAGAAATCATTAATTTTGCACCAGTAGTACAGGAATAAATTCATTTGCGACGAGGTTTTGATGCAGCCTGGACCACACTGAAACGTAACTATCAAACACCTTATTGCGGATACCTAATGTATCTATCGTTGTTTACATCTTAATGCTGCCTGGACCATAGTGAAACGTAACCGTCTCACACGATATTGCTGAAACCCAATTTCCAAATCGTATCTATCATTGTTTGTATGGTCCAGGCTGCGTTTCAACCTAAACGCAAACGGTTATTGACGAAATCTTGTTTTTATAAATATTTTATTTCATATGAATGATTTTAATAGCAATTTCAGCCACGCGACGAAATATAGACGAACGGAATCAAATACAAATCAAAGGAATTGTGACTAATAACGTTAACGGTAATGAACGATATCAATTATCAGTTTGGAATGTTGTACATATTATAATAATATTAGTACTTGTGCAAGTAATAATTTTCTTTAATTTTTTAATCCGTATTTTTTTATTATTATTATTAGTAGTATTGGTTACGTTCTATGGCCTAACGTGAATTTCTCTAATCGATCGAAGGCTGAACACGTCACACACGGAAACACAGTGACGTCATACTCTGTCCATCGGGAGGCGGTAAGTGGTTGCAGCGGTATCGCGATCTAGATATTACCCGAGGGAACTCATGTTACTTATTAGCCTGTATAACTGGAATCACGCGATGTTCACCGTATACTTAAGTATGTCAGTTGAAACATAGAAATAAATCGCTATGCAAAAGTCATGTATATTCGAAACAGTTTGCAATCTTTAACATTACTGTTCAGAATACAAAGCTGTTCCCTAGGCTGTTTAGCAACACATTTATGTCTTTGTTGTATTGGAACTCAAATTGTTCACTGGAATCCCATTTGCTTAGAATAAGTTGCAAAGTGATGTTATTTATGATTATTTGACTAACAATTTGTTCTAAATGACACAAGCTCTTGAGGGCACCAATCTCCAGTTGTCTGATCGTTGTTTTCTTGAATATCTCTGCCAGCATGTCACATATTTGGCATCTATACAACATACTGTCACTGACTATGAGATTGTTGTCAAAATTTAAGAAAAGTAAAAAAAGAAAATTATTTTTTGTTGTACATGTCTGTTGCGACCACTGATTTCACGTCGGTTTGTGACCTCTTATTGCTTACACCAAAGTGCCAGCAAAAGTTTAGTGACAATTTTTTTTTTTTAAATTTCTGCTATTGTGCTTTTTGGAAGATATATAGGTCTACCTTGTTAAAATAATCAGTTATGTTTAAATAACACATTTGTAATGATGGTATGAAATTCCTTGCCTGTATGCTTTTGTTGTTAGATATAATAAAGTGAGATAATGTCAAAACGGGTAATATCTAGATCACGATACTGCTGCATCCACTTACCACCTCGCGATGTAATCACTTCTGGATGGAGAGAGTATGATGTCACTACGTTGCTGAATTTGACGTATACGTTCCACTTGCAGCTTTAAATGTCACTATCGGGGCCTTCCACAGAAAGTAGTCCATCACCAATATATCTCGTATCAAGAAATCGTTAATTTTGCACCAGTAGTACAGGAATAAATTAATTAGTGATGAGGTTTTGATGCAGCCTTGACCAAACTGAAACGTAACTATCAAATACCTTATTGTGGATACCTAAATTCTATGTCGTATCTTCACTGTTTACATCTTAATGCAGCCTGGACCATAGTGAAACAAAACTGTCACTCACTATATTGCTGATACCCAATTTCCAAATTGTATCTATCTCTGTTAGTATGGTCCAGGTGGCGTTTCAACCTAAACACAAATGGTTATTGACGAAATCTTGTTTTTATAAATATTTCATTTTGCACTAATGATTTTAATAGCAATTTCAGCCACATGAGGAAATATAGAAGAATGGAATCAAATCAATGGAATTGTGACTAATAATGTTAACGCTAATGAACGATATTTTTATCAATTTGGAATGTTGTACATATTTCAATAATATTATTAACTGTACAAGTAATAATTTTCTTTAACTTTTTCAATCCATAATTTTTTTATTATTATTACTATTGGTTATGTTCTATGGCCTAACGTGTATTCTCAAATCGATCGACAGCTGAGTACGTCACACACGGAAACACAGTGACATCATACTCTCTCCACTGTGAGGTGGTAAGTGGTTGCAGTGGTATCGTGATCTAGATATTACCCATATAAATTAGTATGTTGAGATATAAAAATTTTGAAATTCTTTTTAATCTTACAGATGTATATCACATACATATTTTCACACACAAGACAGTAAATTAACTGCAGATAATAGTGTATTATAGAAAGCTGTATGGGTAAATTGGCACCATGACTTTGCAGAATTATAACGGCTGTTTGACTTAAATAATAAATATTTGGCACCGTCACAACTTATCGTCTATCTGATTTGATCTTGCCTTTAGGCTATCGGTACTTCGTTCATAAAAGAAATTATTCAGGTATTATTAACACGGTCACCTGGTTGTATGGAGTGTAGGAGTGCTTTGCAAATATTCTAATTGAACAAAACTCACAAAGACGTATGCTAAGCTCAGACACTATTTATTGCACTAAGTTTTTCAGTTACACTGCTGACCACCAAACCATATTTATTTAGTTTGTAATTTAGAAGGATCAATGATTAACCTGAATAATTGTTCGTAAAGATTGCATGTTCAAAACGAGTGCAAGCGTTCTTACCATCCCACATTTCTCACAACACTGTACACTATTATGTTATCGTAATCATAATACGCATGTAACCGCAGTTTAACATCTATAGTTTTCACACAGCATTCACTAGTTGCCACTGGCTTATCCAACAGTACAAAATGCTGGCAAGAGCTAATTACACTGACGCGGAAGAGCGTAATTTGTATCCATGATGACTGTTACTTTCAACAGCACCATTCTCACAACAGTAAAACTGACTAATCACTTCATTTTTGAGTGACGGGCTTCAACAGGCATTATGAAAAACGACAGTCAGTCCTCACCCATCGCTGTAGCACGAAACTTCTTTTAGCACAAGATTACTTCACTGTTTATTATACTCATGCACACCCGCGCTATCATAACTCACAACCTTCCGCTATAGATCAGCGATACTCCTATCGATAGCTGAGATCAATAGTTGAAC
The DNA here is from genome assembly GCA_031002005.1 of Vandiemenella viatica. Taxonomy (NCBI): domain Eukaryota; kingdom Metazoa; phylum Arthropoda; class Insecta; order Orthoptera; family Morabidae; genus Vandiemenella; species Vandiemenella viatica. The sequence goes on along the minus strand of JARYHS010014211.1, from coordinate 22,945 downwards.
TCATATCCGTTACTCGACTTTGACTCATATGGTACACATAAATTGAAAGGTCCCATAAGCTATCGTAATGTGACAACTTGTAGTCTACCACAGTTTTCTATGAATATCTTATGTTCTATTCATTACTGCTGTCATATGCATTTAAGTTGTGTTGAGGTTTTTTTTTACTCCATTTCAATGATAATTTGTTTCAATACTGTTGTTTTCATTTTCGGTAACGATTTAAATTGTTTTTGTGCAAAGTACCATTTTACATCCTTCTGTATACGATATGTGTAAATCACGATCACATGAGCCCTGTCTAGAATTCTCTTTCACTCTCTCTGGCTGAAATAAGCACATCTTATGGTAAGCCATTCCTTTGTGTCATTGATCTGGCCAAAGGTGGAAAAACTTGGCAGTGGTTTATTTTTTGATAGCATGATCTTCTATTATTTTTTTGTCCCGTAGGATTATACAGCAGAGGTAGAGTTCTGTATTTGCTCCAATACCGTTGGCTCCTTCATTGAGACAGTGCTGTCTGCGTAATCTTCTGACTGATTTACCTCCTGAGGAGAGAATCGTTTCCAGCAGGGTTTCTCATAGTGGGCTATGTGAGTGTATGGGTGTTCGGGAGTTGATTGTAGGGGGCTTGCGACAAGATTTGCATAATGAAATGTGTTTTTACTTACTTGTGTGATAACAGATTTTCACACCTGGTCAAGATAAAAATGAAATACAGGAATTGACTGTAGCCTGTGTCTGAATTGAGATTGAAATTGGGCAAAATTGACTTAGCTTGCAACAAAAAACAAGCCTAACCATCTCCTTAATTAATGAATTACATGCTGCTATTTGTTACTATTGTTTAAAAAAATCCATATGTTTTATAATTAAAATCCCAGTTTTTTTTTCCTGGCGGTTTGCCTTTGTTAGAGAAATTTAGTAGAGGTTCATGGAGCTGTAAGCTTGAGAATCTTGGCTTACCTGTTCAGGACTCATTGTGGCAGCATTTATCCTTGATATTTATTTTCAATAAGTTCTCATAGTTTGTGGTCAGCTCAGTCTTCCAGCTAAGCTGGACTTTGAGCTCACTTCTGTATTCCTTACTTAATTCTTGCCCTGCTAATCAATTTAGCCCATAAGATATCATAATTCAGTCGCTCTACTGTACCCTCATGTTACTCACTGTATATTATTATTAACTTTGATTATGAAGGGCTACTATACAATAAATATATTAGAGTAATGTTAATCTTCTCAGGTGAGAAGATCACACTGCATCGCTAAGCCAGGAAAGTCTGCACTCACTCCAGAAATTAGAGCCAACTGTCCTCCATCAAAACCTATCTTCCACACTTTTTCATCATAATGTGTACTGTACTGCACATCTCTATACTAATCTATGAGTTGATTAATGACTTGTTCTGAAAACCAAAAATATCAATGATTACTTTTTCTAATGGACAGAGGTGTCCTATCCTTATTAATGAAAGAAATTAACTCTTGTTTGGGACTGACTTATTGCAATGACCAGTTCGATTCATCCACCCTGCTCTCTCTCTCTCTCTTCTAGCTGACTCATGGATGCTGCCCTTCAAAGGTAACAACCCTGCAGTTGTATTGCAGATTTCTCCTGCTCACTAGTTTCAAATAAAGCATGATCTCGGCCAACTGGTGGTAGGGATCATATCCTCATAATCCAACCTGCTTATAAGAAGATTTTTATAAAAAAAGAGTTGAATTGGCTCAGTGGTTCTGATGAGTTTTGATGTAGTTTTCATCTGAATACACCTGCTCCTTGTTGCCTTTAGTAACTGCAAATTCCTAAATTTAACTGACTTTGCTTTTATATCTTTATCTCTAATATATAATAATATTTCTATATTCAAAGGGACCTGGCACACTTGTATGAACACCAAACACCCCATCCTCCAAATTATTACTCTGACCGTTCCTACTCTTTCAGTTTGGAACAATGATTCCCTTACAGCCTAACCAATCCCTCCCATGCTGCCTGACTTATCTGTTCCAGTAAAATATCTGTCACATAAACTAGGATTCGCTTGACCTAATGTAACGTAATTATGTATGGATGGTTGTGACTGTTCCATAGTTGTAGTACTCGGTAATTTCTGTGACCACCATTCTACCCAAACTCTTCTATTTGGAACTGGAATACCTACAAATTATCACCCTCAGTCACCAATAATCATCTAAATATTATTACAATTAAATTCCTGTTTTTGCTTTGGCCTCTAATTCGGGAGGATGCCGGTTCGATTCCCCGTCCGGGCATCCAGATTTGGGTTTTCCACAGTTTCCTCAAATCACTCCAGGCAAATGCTGGGAAGCTTCCTTCAAAAGGCCATGGACAAATTTATTCCCATTTCTTGTCCCCAGTCCCATCCCACCTCTAATGACCTTAGCTATCGACGAGGCATAAAGCCATAAGTAAAATTAAAATATCGTTGCATAAAGTTTAATAATTTACACAACTGAGTAAAACTGTGGGAAGGTGGTAGGAAAAGATTATAGAATTCTACATTTACTGGGGAGGATGATAAGCTAAGGACTTGGGTAAGCAAAATTTTGGTCAGATAATTGCTTGAATATGATAGTGTAGTTTGGAACCCACATATCGGGTGTCACATAAAGGAGTTGGAGAGCATACAAAGGAGGAAAAGCTGGATTTGTTTCTAGAAATTACCACAGAACCCACTCGGAAACTTTTATGATGAAGTTGCCTGGAGTGATTTGGGGAAACCATGGAAAACCCAAATCTGGATGCCCGGACGGGGATTCGAACCGCCGTCTTCCTGAATGCGCGGTGAGAACGCTAACCGTTACACCGCCCCGCTCGGTCCTTAAATAGTGTGTGAACTATGATGAGTTTATGTTTCTCACAAAATTCTAACAACCTGCTTTCTTGCTCGTTTCTTTCTCCTTGACCTAAACTTCCTTCAGTATTACTCTCTTTTCTTTCTTTCACTACTGCCTTCCAGTCACCTATGATAATTAGATTATTATCCTACCCATATTCTTCAGTGTCAATATATATATTTTCTTAATTTCGTCATCATCTTCCTGTGACATTAGCATATACACCTGTATCTTAGTTTGAGCAGTCTTAGTTTGTACTATCATCCAAATATTCCTGTTGGTAACTGTACATAATAACTCACCTGTTTCCCTTCTCTCTTGTTCATTATAAATCCTATACCAGTGACTCTACTGACAGCTTGTGTGCTACTTATACTGTTTCCCTGACCAGAGATCCTGTTCATCCTGCCACTTAATCTCAATAATCCGATCTCCGTTTTTAAGGTTGCTTATCTTCTAGTGCTTAACAGACTTGTAACATTCCACCTTTTGACTCGTAGAATATTCTGTTCATTCTTATTACTCCTACCTGAGCAATTGCCACCCAGTTAATCTGAATGTGGTCTATTTTATCTGTGGATCATTTTACCTAACAAGAAGTGATCATTCTATAAGCGATTTGAGAGGATTACATGGCCTCAGGATACCCTTGGGGTCTTTAATACAATGACATCCTGTTGCCCTTCTGTATTCCCATGCTGTTGATAATTTCTGATTTAGCCACCTTTAGGGGTGGCATTTGGGTGGAAGATGCTAATATAATCTCTCCCAAAGCCTGACATTTCTTCTTGCAAATTAAAATTTATAGATAGACAGAAATGGGAATGTGTTAACTTATTTAAACTTCTGAATTATAAAAGGAGTTCTAGAATTTAAGTTCATTTAATAATTTATATATTTTCAGGTGGCATAATTCATCAAGTTATTGATATTAATAGTTCATCAAAAATAACTGCTTCTTCAGTTGTCTCTTTAATAGTTTTAATATTTCATTAATATTGTAGCTATATATATGAGTTTAGACTGGTTTTATTGTTAAAGATATAAGACTAGCCTTCTAATATTACGTCTTGCTGTTCCTTACAGAAAATTGTTGCAGAAGATGCTGTTGAAGATGAATTCTTGTCACCGCATATTTCTGACAGGTATGACCATAAGCTCTTTCATTGTCAGTAAGACCAGTTGTAATATTATTGTAAGTGAGAAATTACTAAGCTTCAGGTAGAATTGATGTCAAAACCACTTAATATATGATCTGGTTTCACTGTACAATTATTTTTAGTGTAGGGCTATTTATTCTATTTTTTATATAAAACAACCTTATCCTCTTCAAAATACTCTCCATTACAGCTGATATATTTGTCCCACTGGTGCTTCCACTAGTTTGAAACATTTTCTGTAATCATCATTAGAAATGGCTGGCACCTCCTCCCTCATTCTTTTGTTGACCACTTCAATGTTGTCAAATTGGTGTCCTTTCATGCCCATATTCATGCGTGGAAATAAGAAAAAGTCCAGCTGTGTAAGGTGTGTGGGGCAGTGGAGCCATGCCATTTAAACTGCCTAAAAGAGACAGCTGTGTGTGCAGGTGCATTGTTGTGGTGGAAAAACCAGTCTCCTGTCTGCCACAAGTCTGGTCTTTTTTGACGAACACTCTTGCGTAATCCCCTGAAAACTTCAAAATAAAAGGTTTGATTGATGGTCTGATGTAGCAGAACAAACTCTGAATGAACTATGCAAGCAAATGAGCTTTGTTTTGATATTTGATTTGACCAGACGATATTTTTTGGACGGGGTGACAATGACGTATTCCATTGGCTTGACTGTTGCATTGTTTCTGAGTCGTAACCATAACTCCATTACTCATCACCAGTAAAGACCTTTTATAGAAAATCTGAATCAATTTAAAGCTGTTGTTTCAAAGTACGGTATGTTTTAACTCGACATTCTTTTTGATTGTCTGTCAGAGGCCCGGGAACAAACTTGGCAGCAGGACTTTTCATTCCCAAATCTTTGGTTAAAAAATTCACTGAACCGAGCTCCAAGGTAACCCACTAATCTCTGACAGTTGATCATTTGTCTGTCGATGGTCTGAGAGCACAAGCTCTCAAATTTTTTCAAAATTTTTGTCGATTCAGGCAGTTGATGGACGTCTAGAACGAGGTTTGTCATCAGTCGACATGTCACCATTTTTAAACCAAGCAAACCATTCATATACTTGTGTTTTTCCCACAGAATCATCTTTGTAAACTATTTTCAACATTAATACAGTTACAGCAGCATTTTTACTGGGTAGAAAACAAAATTTCACTGCTGCAAGTTGTTCACTTAAACTTGCCATCATTAGAAATGAAACAATAACAAAACAGCAGTAGCAAAAACAATCACTGCAGATTAACAGAACAAGCCAGGTCAACAACATGGTTGGCACTGAACTGACAATGAGTTGTAATATAAAAGCCTAGTGGCAGAAACATGTAATACACAAGCTCTGCCACGTACCAATGCTATTCCAGTTATTTTTGGGTACCCCCTCAGTCTATGGGGTGGTAACTGTAAACAGTCACAGTTGGTTGATAGAATTAAGTAGTCACAGTGCAGTTGGGATGGATATAAAAGAATTAAAGAATGAGGAAGGAAAATGGCATTGTAGTTATGTAGTTCTCTGATTGTGATTCGATGATCTTGCATCACCAGGGTCATCAGTTTCTCAAAGAAAATCTCATTTCTTAGTCTATTGAGTGGTCGTGTTTGAAGCCATTGTGTCTCTCTTTTTCTGTGTGGTACTCTCTGCTTTCTCCCCATAGTCCTGTTTAATCTTGTGGGTCATTTCCTCCTACAAATCACTAACAATTAAGCAATATTTAACGCAATAGCTTGTATCTTTTTATGGTATTATTTGAAATGGAAACATCTATAGGTGCGTTAAGAATTGATTGACTGGTGATAGACTTATGAGTTCGCATCTTCCTGTCAGCTTCATACAATGGCGTGTTGCGCGTTGGATGCTTTATGGATGGGTAAAACCTTATTAGTTTGTATTGCCAATATCCTAATGTTAACAGTATATCTGCAGCTATAAGAATGATGTGTTGCACTTGGACAGCCATGATAGTATGGTTTATACTCGTATCTAATATATAAGAATGAATGTTTGTTCTTTTTGAAATGATCTTCATATAAACACACATTTTTTATCCGATTTTGATAGTACTTAACACATGTACTGCAAAACAAGGCCCTTAGGTAACTCTGTGGTTAAGCACCACTTCAGAAAGTTCCTCTCTGGTCGTGGGTTCCAATAACTTTGTTTAGCGGGAATTTTTAAGACTCATATTTGATTACTCGAGCTACTCTGGGACGTACTGTGATTCTGATTTCATATTAAATTGTAGATCCCCTGTACCTGGTAGCACTACCTGGGTTAGGTTAAGTTGGCTAAGATGTTCAGAATGAGCAACCAATAGAAACCCTGTCACCAGGTCATTACAACCACACAGAATAATAATAATGATAATAATAATTATTATCCTGCAATTGGACCTTGTCGGATCACGGAAAGCCTTAATGATTCAGTTTTATAAGTTTTCATACAGCTCTCAATTTTTCAGCATGTATTCTCTTCCTTTCTTCAGTCCACTTCGTCCCCGGTTTCTTAATGACTTCATTCTCTGGTGGTACTTCCCATTTGTTAATTTTTTGTCTGTCTATGATTTCTGATGAGTTTATGTGGGCTTTTTCCTAGGTCTTTTTTGATCTACTGGACCCAGGGCATTAGTTTTTAGCTGTTCTATGTACAGTCACAATTTTATACATGAGTCATGCTTTCTGGGAGTCTGTCGATATGTCCATAAAATCTTAATCTTCCTTTCGTGATGTCTGCCAGCGAGGTTTGACAGTGTTTCTGTTGCTTTTCGAGATTTAAGTCTATATCTATCATCAGTTTTTTCTGGGCCAAGGATCTTTCTTATAATTTTGCGTTCTTCTTTCAAAAAGCTTTCTAGGTCACCTTTCCTGTGTAGTGTTGAAGTTTCATTCGGCGTACAGGGCTTCTGATTTGATAACTGTGTTGTAATAGTCTGACTTTTGTATGTATGGACAAATATTTTTTATTGTATATATTGTAAGTTCTGCCGTAGGCTCTCCTAAGTTTTTGCATGCAAACTTTCTGTGTTATTTTCTCTCCTCCTGTAGTTCAATGATGTCTCCCAGATACTTGAAATACGGGACATCTCTCCATTTGTCCATATTTTGTGACAAGATTTTGAGTATGGAGTTTTGAGCAGGTGAACTTGGTTTTTTGAAAGGCTATTTGTAAGCCTACTCTTTCAGCGCATTCTTTGAGAGTTTCTATCTATTTGATTGCTGTGGTTTCATCATCTGCTAGTATGGACTAAATCATCTGTGTAAGGCTAGGCAGCAAATTTTAATACCATTTATATATAACATCTGAGTCTTTCCCCACATATCAATAATTCATGCAATCATGTGATAAACTTCGGCATGTGCACACACCCAAACCACATTTATTCTGTTACATTAATAAGGTGAAAACTGAATTATTGTATATGTTTGTTTTTCCCATATATGTTTTCCATATGAGTCATTTTCCCTTTCCATTGACAGTTATATAGTCTAGAAGGCATTTCCATTTTCATTAATTTCATTAGTATAAAGTGTAGCAGTTTAACGTATATCTAGTATATAGAATTTTTATTGGTTTTTAATGTATAATATGCCTGTGTGTAGCTTAACCAATAAATTTTAGGTCATACCCGTAGTAAAGGAACTGATTTTTTTCTCTTTGCAGGGCAAAAATTGAATTTCAAGCAAAACCTAGCTCAGTGTCGGGATCAAGTGGGATACTGGTGTGGTAGATAAGCATATCGGTTATTGGGTCACTAGAGTTCATGTGTTCTAAATGTCAGCAAGTTTACAGTACAAAGGATTTGCTAATAAGACATGTGTTCTGCCATGACTCACTTGTAAAAACTCCACAGTATATTTGTGAACAGTGTGGTCTAGTTTTCTTAGATCTGTCAACATTGTGTGCCCATACACCTTGTCATAAGAGTGAAATTACTTTGAAGCAAGAAACAGAATTGCAAGTTGTGTGTGCTATTTGTGCGCTAGGTAGTTTTTATCTTGGAGTTCTCTGACAAGACATGTATTTGAACATGTCACAGCTGTTTCCTGCCCTTCATATGTCTGTATACATTGCCGACAAATATTTAAAAATTTTACCGGGCTTCATCTCCATGAGGACTCCACATATCTCCTTCCTCATTTTTGCAAACAAGGTAAGACTGAGCCATCTTATTTTAGTTTCAAGATAATGCTTATAATTTGCAGTTATAGGTTTTAGTTTAGATCTTCTTTGCTTGATATCAGTGTATATTAGATCAAAACTATGCTTCATTATTGAAGCAGTGACTGGAGGCTACAGTACATATAAATACACACAACCTGTAAAACCTCCCATGTAATATACCAGTTAACATGCAACCACTGCCTGGTTTCACATATAGTTTTGACCCTAAATCCATTTAGCCATAAGAATAAATGGCCACTGACTGTATTGACATGGAACCCAAAGCACCCAGTTGCTGCCCATGCCATCACCCATGACTCGAATAATTTCAACTCCTGTTTCACAGAGCATGCTGTTAGAGTTGTCCCAAACATCTGCAGCTTCTTCTTTCTAGGTATTTTAGACCCGACTTCTTAAAAAAAATTATCATTTTGTCCTGCCTAACATTATCATTAGTTTTTTTTCTAAATCAACAATTACCATAAAAGTAGCTTTATTTTTCTTTATTTGCCCTTCAGGTATTAATCTTAATGCCAGAATCACTTCTCTTGTAACACAGTTTTTCCTATACTCAAAATGATCTTCACGTGCTATCTCTTCCAGTAATGCTTCCATTTTTCTATATATTATTCTGAGCAATAATTTTGATGCCTGGAATGTCAGACTAATAGTGCAGCAATTCTCACATTTATCAGCTTGTGCTCTCTTCAGAAGTGTGAAGATAGTACTTTTATTAAAATCAATTTGAATCTCTTCTGTTTCATAATTTTGTTATATAAGTTTCAATAATCTTTCTCTTCCTTCTTCTCCTAGGGATTTCAGGAGATCTGCAGGAGTCTCATCTATCCCAACTGCCTTATTGATTTCTAAATAATTCAAAGCACAATCAAATTGTGTAAATCATCGAAATTAACAGTAACCTTTTTTTCCAGTGCACTGTTCAAATCAACACCATCATACTGTTTCTCTCTATATCTTCCTTTGGTTTGTTCTACCTTCTGTGCTTAAAAGGTCTGCAGATTTCATTTTTATACCTCTTTTCTTTATTTCTCCAAAATTCTATTTATCTTCCTATATGCCACATCTGTTTTACCTATGACCATTTGCTTTTCTACTTTTTCACTTTTTTCTTGCAAGCTTTATTCTTTTGCTTTTTTTGCATTTACTGTTTATTTAATTTCTAAATTGTCTGTATTCCTTCCACCCTGCTTCAACCTGGGCATTTTTGTTCCTTGTTCTCTGATCCATCAACTCCAAAGTTTTTTCTATGCTCCAAGGTTTCCAGGTGGCTTGTTACCTAAAGCCTAATGTTTTTTAGCCCAACATCTGCCATCTTTGCAAATTTTTCTCTCCTGTTTGAGTCTGTTTTCTTCCAGTCTGTTCTGTTAGTATTGTTTCTTTATTTGCTTGAACTTCAGCTGATCAGATTCTGGTTAGTCTATGTCTGCTCTTGGATATTCTTTACAGTCTAGAACTTGATTCCTGAGTCTCTTTGATCATGATATAATTTGATATCTACCTGCATCGCCTGGTAATTTCCACATATAGATCTTTTATATATGGTTCTTAAAACATGTATTCTCAATGACAAGTTGATATTGTTTACAAAATTCTAACAACCTGCTTCCTCACTCATATCTTTCTCCTAGACCAAAATTCCCAACAGTATTACCCTCTTTTACCCACATTCCATTCACCAATGATTATTAGATTTTCCTCCCAGTTTCGTATTTTGAATTAATTCTTCAATTTAAGTATAAATTTTCCCTGCTTCTTCATCATCTTCCTGTGACATTGGCATATACACTTGTACCAATGTGATTGGAGCAGGCATAGTTTCTACCCTCATCACAATAATTCTGTCACTATTCTCACCCGTTTTCCTATTCTCTTCTTCATTACAAATTCTACACCCATAGCTGCACCTACAGCTTTTGTATTGATTATTCTGTGTTACCAGACCAGAAATCCTGGCATCCTTCCAGTTATTCTCATTAGTCCCTAGTGACATCTAACTTAAGTTTTTCCATATCCCTTTTTAAGTTTTCTAATCAACCTGCCCTATTCAGACATCTAACATTCCTCGGTCCGACTTGTAGAATGTCTCTATCCATTCTGATGACTACTCCTTGAGCAGTCTGCTCCAGGATATCAGACTGGGGGGGGGGGGAGCTATTTTACCTCTGGAACATTTACCCAGGAAGAAGCTATTCTCTTTGTAATTTAAGAGGATTACACATCTTTTGGATACTCTTAGGGTCATAATGTAGTGTCTTCCTGTTAGCTTCTGCATCCCCATGTAATTGATTATTTCTAATTCATCTGCTGTTATGGGCCGTTCCAAACTCCAAGGGAAAGAGGGTGTCTTAAACCACTCCCTTTGGCAAGCAGTGGGTGACTCCTTCTACAAGGAATCTTTCTGTCAGCAGAGCCTCGTCCGTGCAATCAGGATGCTCCATATGAAGGCGAGATTGATAATTGGTAGGAAGAAACTGATAACCCTTACATCCCTATTACAATTTATAATTAGAATATTACTGATCCAGTCCGCATTTAGTTTTCTTTTTCTTTGTTTATGATTCAGTCAGATATTATTGTGTATATAAATTTATATATATAGTGGATATTTATGGAGTTGATTTTACACAATTCATTATTAATACCTGGTATGATAGAAACTTCTATCAGGTACTTATGAAATTATATTTCATTTCAGGCTGTTGTTTTACAGGATTACAATAAAAAGAGCTGCTAGAACTAGGGATCATTTGAAATTATGTTTTCAAATATTGTGGAATTTTATTTGTGCAGAGCACTAAGCTGATTTTATTTAATTCCTTTAGTATGATAACAACTGAAAGTAATGTAGATAAAATACACAGTTTCATTACAATAATCCTTAAATCAAAATAAAGTCTGATACACTTCACATAAATTAAAGACAGTCAGGTTTGTTGCTACCTACACAGCAAAAAAGCTTGTGAAATTCCCCTTGATTACAACTGATCTTTAAAATTAACGTGGCTTAGTTTAATAGCATGATATGTTTGTTTAAACTGTGATTAGCACATTTGATGGTTAATAACCCCAAGTGTCAGTTATATCAGGTGTCTATAGTGAAACAGTATCTAGCCAGTGACTGACATCACTTTTTCTCATAATATTGACAGCTGATTTCTCAGATGTGCTATGGTGTTTATTTAGTGGCTAGGAAATATTGATTCTAAAGGTCTGAAAAACAGTTAAAACCAGAACATTATAATAGATCAATATTCATAATTGGTAATTATCTATATAATATTCCACTGTCATCAAGGCAGCATAAATGAAATGAAACTGACCGTTAGTGTCCGTATTGAGAAAACTGCATAGGAGTTAATTTGAGGGGAAAGGTTTCAGTTTTCAGTACAAAGCATAACAGATTGGGTAATTTGCTCACATATTCTAAGCAGTTAAGCTATGTTTCCGAGCACCTGTCATTCAGAAACAGCAGGTTCACTGGGCATGTTACCCTAGAGCATTATATTAATGCTCTACTCTAGAAAAGACTTTAATGAAAAGAGTTATGTTACAATGTAAAACTGACAATAAACTTATTAATTAATATTCTATAATTACTGCACAATATACTTAAAATATAATCTCAATTACTAAAATCATTTCAGTGACCCTAATATTTATTTGTATTACAGGCTATTTACAATTTAAGAGTTGTAACAACACATTGTATGGTGTCATTTGAATATATTATATTCTATAAAAAAATCACTATGCCTTATGTTTTTGTTCATTAAGTAACCTGTAATATATATATATATATATATCTGTGTGTGTGTGTGTGTGTTTTCATTTATACCTGTTATAACTCAATAATGACTCAGTATGTTTCTGCTTTTGTTGCCTAATAATTTACAGATACATTAAGACAATTTACGCAATCGTAATGCACTATGAAAAAAAACCTTGCCAACTAAGATGCTGCTAAAATAAATGAATTTGATCTCTGTATGCTAGATCAACATATTCAGTAAGGTTATTGCATTTTTGCTTCAAAGAGGTCCAAACTGAAAATTGTTGAATAACTAAACTACTGTACTGCATAACGGAAGTAATATAAACTACAATGATATTAAACCTAACATAGTGATTCTAGTTTGTGTGTAGCATTTATGTCATTTGAACATTAAATCTTACATTTACAAGAGGGTGTTAGTATATCCGAGCTTAATAGACGTTGACACCGTTTGTTCAATCACGATGAAAGTTGACACATGCATTTATTTTTTATATAGAAGGTTTATGACCACAAAATTTCAAAAACCACTCACTCCTTTATTTACAACCCTTAATTTTTTTGGAACCTTGTACAGGTATTATTTAAAATAAAGAGAAATCCTCACCCCTCGCCCCTTTACACTCCCTTAACTTTTATCAATGTTCTTTACACAAAGCTACAGTTGATACCATTGACATATAATGGCACATATATACAAGGCCGGCGCTAGAAATTTCGGGCCCGGGGTAAAATGGGCGACCTTTTTTTTTTTAGCCCTACAATCTGGGTAGGGGACAGTGTGGATCCTTGGATTCATAACCTGAGGGCACCTACAGTCGGTGATCGGGGCCCCCCATCAGCCGGTGGGCCCGGGTTCTTTTGACCCACTTACCCCCCCCCCCCCTAACACCGGCCCTGCATATATATATTTTTTCATGGGGAAGTTTTCTGACTTACAAAAACCACTCCCTTTCGCCTTTTACACTGCTTATTTTTTATGCAAACCCACATTTTTTTATCAGATTTCGATGGAACTTTGCATATATACTTAAAAACAAAGATGAAAATACCCATCCACATTAGTTTTACAAAAAAGAAATCTCTCACCCCCTTTCTGTCCATTAATTATTGTCAATATTCTTTATACAATAGCTATAGTTTCTATTCAGTTTTGAAGGAATTTTGCATACATATACTTTAAAACAAGCAGAAAAATATTGTCTATATTAGGTTTACAAGAGCCCAACCACTTTCCCCTTTACCCCCACCCCTTTTAATTTCCAATGTTCTTCATAGAAACCCACAGTTTCAATGCCTGCCAAATATTTCAGATTTTTTAAGTTATGCCAGAATATTCATAAAATAAATATGTCATATGTATATATTAGCTTGTATCCTAAGCTTTAAGTTGTGGAAACCCATCAAAGTTCTGTATTTTCTACATAATGCTGGAACAAACAGATATATTCCAGATATAGATTTATGTATGTGATATTTATTAATGTACAGATAGTAGATGTTGTGACTATCGAGCAGCAACTTTAACAGATGGTATGGTTGAGTAGAAATGCAGCCTGGAACAAGATGTAAACTGATATTCTGTATCACAACATCAAATTCACCCCATCCTGGGAGATGTTTAATTTACTTCTGAAAATGGCTGATGCCAAATTAATAACGCTCAGTACATATAATTCACATTGGAAATAAATTAATAGTGTATGGATAATTCAGTCCTGATTAGACCAGGCAATGCCGGGTTCTCTGCTAGTTGTAGGTGTAAAAATGTTGCTGGTAATATATATTACTTAAATATAGAGTTTTTAATAATTGCCACTTGTGTATCGGAAAGTGTTGAAGAGTGTTATAAGAGATATAAACATTTTAATATGGCATAATTAGTGCATAATATTCAGCAAATTTATTGAGTGAGCTGTGAGTAAAAATTTAAATATATTTTTTTCTAGACTTTATTCAAGCTAGATGAAATCAACTAATTATATACATAATTACATACATGATCTATTGGTAATGAAATATAAAAGTAATATAAAAATGCATGAAAACTATAAAATAGTGATATGCTTTATATTTTGGAGTTGTTGGGCTGTAACTGTACAAATGCAAGTTATTTTAATATTATATATAGATTGTTAGAAACCTTGTCTGCGATTTTCAAATAATAAACATTAGTTTATTATCAATTGGGGTGGTATTATGCTAAATTTACCAGTGTTACTGTGTTTCTAGGTATCATCAAGTCATTCCTACTCATGATCTGCAGCAACTTGGAAAGTGTGGAGAGCCTTTTATGAATTTTGGTAGCCTAATAATTTATAAAAGAATCCATAATGGAGACCAGCCTTATGCTTGTGATTTTTTTCATACAGGTGAGCATCTTTATGCTTGCGAAGTTTGTGGAAAAACATTTACACAGGCTAATCGCTTAGTAATACACACAAGAATTCATACAGGTGAGCAGCCTCATGCCTGCGAACTTTGTGGAAAAACATTTAAACAGACTGATCACTTAGTAAGACATAAAAGGATTCATGAAGGTGAGCGGCCTAATGCTTGTGGAGTGTGTGGAAAAGGTTTATCTGATAATAAGAGCCTTAAACAGCATAAAAGAATTCATACAGGTGAGCGGCCTTATGCTTGTGGAGTTTGTGGTAAATGTTTTACTGCTAATAGTAACCTTGCACAACATAAAAGAACTCATACAGGTGAGCGGCCTTATGCATGTGAATTTTGTGGAAAAACATTTAAACAGACTGATCACTTAGTAAGACATAAAAGGACTCATACAGGTGAGCGGCCTTATGCTTGTGGAGTTTGTGGAAAAGGTTTATCTGATAATAAGAGCCTTAAACAACATAAAAGAATTCATACAGGTGAGCGGCCTTACGCTTGTGGAGTTTGTGGTAAATGTTTTACTGCTAATAGTAACCTTGCACAACATAAAAGAACTCATACAGGTGAACGGCCTTATGCATGTGAATTTTGTGGAAAAACATTTACACGGGCTAAACACTTAGTAATACATAAAAGAATTCATACAGAATTTATACTTGCGAACTTTGTGGAATAACGTTTCCACAGGCTGGTCACTTAATAAAACATAAAAGGATTAATTCAGGTGAGCTGCCTTATGTTTGTGGTAAATGTTTCACTTCTAATAGTAACCTTGCACAACCTAAAAGAACTAATACAAGTGAGCAGCCTCACTCTTGTGAAATTTGTGGAAAAACGTTTACACGTGCTAATAAATTAGAAATACATCAAATAATTCATACAGGTGAGCGGCGTTATGCTTGTGAAGTTCGTGGTAAAGGTTTTTCTGGCGATATTTGCCTTATAATACGATATTTGCCTTATAATACATAAAAGAATTCATACAGGTGAGTGGCCTTAGGCTTGTGAAGTTTGTGGAAAATCATTTACACAGCATGGTCACCTCAAAGCACATAAAATAATTCATACTAATTAGCGTCTTAGTGCTTTTAAACTATGTGAAATCGTTTAAGGATTCCTCTAAGTTCAAAACACATAAAAGAGCTCATACAGATGAGAACCCTTAGGTTTTGTTGAAAATTGTTTACACCATCATGTAGCTAAATAAAATTAAAGGAATCCATATCAACCAGCTACCTTATGCTTGTAAACATTCTAAAGAATTTTTTATGAACTGTAGCTACCTAACAATACATAAAATTATTAATAGTGGTGAGAAGCCTTATTTTTTGTAGCTTTTCATATGCAACACACAAAATATTGTATGTAAATAAGGTGCTTCATGTTTGTGAAGGGTGAGGAAACGTTTGTAAAAGTAAAACTAATGGAGCGTATATACTGGTGTGGAGTTCTATGTTTGTAGAATTGTGGAAATTTGTTTTAGCGTTCAGGTAAAGTGATAATTTGTAACTTAGCTACACTATCAGGCTAAATATTTATATAGTTGTGGATATTGCAGAAAATTGTATCAGTCTTATAAAAAAATCCACAAGATGTCATATACTAGAAAAAATTGTTATAACACACATTATCTGGAAACCTCAAACAGCATAAAATAATCTATATGTTAGTGGCATTAAAGTCGTGAAGATTTAAGAAAAATGTTTATGGTGTCCCCTAGCCCTGTAAATTGCTGATAAAATCCATTTCTCTTCTTAGCAATAATCCAACATTGCAGGGTCTGCTTTTCCGGATTCTTCCATTTGTGTTGATCTTGTGCATCTTCAGGTGAGACATTGACTAGATGCATGTTCTCCCACAAGGTATGCAGCGAGTGCCCTCATGGTCTTTGGCCCTCCAGTCTTATGTCGAGTGCTGCTCCTGCCAATGAGGTGTTGTTGCTGTACAATACATGGTTGTACTATCACAGAGGATAAACAGGTGTGGGAACAACTGATCCGGGATGAACACCAACACTGATGGGAAAGAGAGTCAGAACTTCTTACAGCACATTAAACATAATTGGTGACAATACAACATAGCAGTTGGATCCATTTAATTTTTACCTCAGGAATCCCATGCCATCTCAATGAATAACAGAATAGCTCTCTAGGTACCCTATTGAAAGCCTTTGAAAGATCTAAAAAAGCTATGTTTTGTGCTTTTCTCTTTTCAAGGTATTCCATCAAAATGTGTGTGGCATGAATAGCATCATTCATCCCTTAGCCTGTCATGAAACCACACTAATTTGGGGCAAACTATGCTTGGAAGGCTTGCATCCCCAATGCACTCAAAGATCTTCATTGTATGCAAAGTAGGCATATCGTTTGATAGTTTGAGCAGTCCAGCACATCACCCTTTCTTTTCCAAATGGGTGTTGTAATATTATATATTAAAATGCATGTCTATGAACATAAATTCCATTTTAAATCTTGTGATGTTTGGTACTTTAAAGAATCCATCAAGGTGATGGAAAATGTGGTTGAAATATCTGTTGAAAACTGTTTACTTAGTAAAATAGAACTGTGTTAATTTTATGGCAAATTATATGAAAATAATTATATTCTTGAAAATACAATATTTTATTTATGCTATCAATAATCTTCTGCATTTCATGTAATAGGATTTTACATTGCTCAATTTATTGAATTTACAATTTAAGTCAGTTTACTCAGATAATATTAAATGATGTTAAGCCTTAAACAGGTGTATTTATTTCTTTTCTTTTTTTCTTAGTTTGAGGTAAATATCAATAAAAATTAATTTTTTCATATTATGTATTGATTTAACTGATATTTTTGTATACAATACTTCAGTGCTTATTACCAAATGTGAGTTATATTCTCTTTCATTATTGGTTTTACTGGTGCTATAATTAAATGACATTTGTCTTTATAACATTTGCCATAATAAGAATTTTGGAATTTTGAGTTTTTCATTTAATATAAATCACCTGACCACAGTGTGATGTCATTTTAACTGAATTCATGACTGATTGTAAATGTTTCATCAGACTTAAGTTACACGAGCATTGGCATGCAACTGACGAGCCAGTGATTTGTGAATGTTTCACTTGGGAGTTGTTAGTGTGCCATAAAATATGTTTAGCAAGAGAAGTTCTGAATATCTTAACTGAAATGGCGAAATAATTTAAAGTATACTCATAAAAGGAAATAGTAGGCAGGTGATGATAATACACTTTAAAAATTAAAAAATAAACGGGAAGCAAAAAATATGGGAATGGGTGTGTAGGAATATTGTTCTGTAGCAAGGTCTTCACTGCAATTAGATTAAGCAATTAATCACTGTGATTTGTTTACAAAGTTAATTATACCAGAAATAGGTTAACTGCTATTAAAACTTACTTTAGCTCTCTACAAGAACTATTAACACTTCGATTTGTCTAATTGTTACTACATAGTGGAACTGTAATTCTATTCGTTAGTTACAATGTACATCATGGAAGAAAAGTCAGACCATATAATGGTGTATGAACTCAGAGATACATTAAATAGAACTAGACAATGTGGACCTATAGCTCCAAAATATTTCGGTTCTATCAGATTATAGCTATAAGTCTTAAGGGATTGCATTACGTGCCCAAAACAGTTGGCATGTCTGGTTATTATTTTATATATAGGTATAAAATTGGGCCCAAATAAGTTGGTGAGTTGTAGAATTGTTTTCCCCATTTTACCAATCTTCGGGTTCAAAAGAGTTGAAGAATCTTTGCCTAGCATGTTTCTTGTGGTAGATATTGCATCCTAATTTGAAAGCTTCCTCATCTGGTCTATTTACTGTTTATGCATTCCAATTATATATTAAAGAGAATGTAAAATCAGAATCCATTATCACTGCAATATGACTCAACAAACATTTTCTATCTTCTAGCAACTAATTTTTATGTCCCTTTTCTTGTGTTTATGGGGAATAAAAAGCATCTGAAGCTTTTTTTAGCATGTGGAAATATGACTGCATTTGCCTAGAGTGATTTGGGCGATTATGGTAATAATTTTGTTGGTGACCTCAAACAGTAATTATGAGACTCAATGTACCAGTGGATTCAGTGGTTATATAAATTGCACATAGTTGATTTTTCTGTACCATAAATCTTTCTTTTTTTTTCTTTGCATTTCAACTGGTAATAAATCTAATTGTTTATTGTAGTCTTAGAAAAAAGCTATTTCTCAAGATACAGATGAAAGATAAACATGCACAAGTTGACTTCACGGGACTGCATTGATAGATTATAATATTCAAGTATATGAGACTTTTGTAAGTGCCAATGACAACGGGAATCATGTAGAGAGGTTAATGATATTTGGAAGTATGCCTAGTTCATTAACTCTCAGTGATACTATCAACAGAATTTTATAAAATATATGTGCCAAATATTGCTTTAAGTTACCTTAAAGCCATTCATGTTGAGGAGAACAGAGAAAAGTGTAGTAAAGAAAACAATTAGTTAAACAAGGAAGAGCTTATATGAGAGAAGTGATTATTGATTACAATAATACCCAGAATAAAACCTTTCTCTGATTAAAGTTTATATTATCTTATCCCAACTCCCATACACTATTAACGAAACGTACATATTGGATAAAAAGAAACATGCTGTGATATTTATTACGCTCTGAGGTCAAAATTTTACCCACCAGCTTTAGTCTCATCAATGTTCAATGCGATTACACAGTTTTAAGACAAAGATTAATATATCAAGTATGCAACTGTCATCAATCAATATTCTCCATATTTCTTGGTATGTTTTGTCCACACAGCGCAACAATCAACTGCTCACCAGATAGTTTAGTCTTGCTCATCAGCTGTTTCTGCTTGCTCATCAGCTGTTTTTGCTTGCATGATATTGCATACCATCCTCTGTGCTAACCGCACCCTATTACATAGTCTCATTATATATTTCATTTTTTTGATTCTGCTGTTTATTTTATTGAGATTGTAAACATGTCAGTACCAAAATATCTTTTCACACCTTTGTTTTGGGGAACGGTATTTTTATCTTACCTACCATCTTAGTTTAAATCCTACACTGCTTAGGTTATTCTGAACCTTTTATAGATTTGAAAAAACTATGTATTGGAAGGAGGACCTTTTTTATGTATGGTTTTACTTCCCACCAATGTCAAAGTCATTAGATATGGAACAGCTGTGTTAATACAGCAGATATCGTCTAGGATTACTGAAAAGCAAATTTCAATACATCACATGTAACACACAAAGTTAAGATTTATATGCTATTTTCGAGGGATTATTCCAGAAGAAAAATATTTTTCTATAAGCAACTTCGTTTGAAACTTCAACCATCATTCTTCGGTGATTTCTCAGAGCTTTAAAAATAGTTTCTGATCCATTAGTGCTTTATTAACAGTGTGTTATGTGAGATGCAGTCGTGATTCTAAATTCACTTGCTTCCTGTCTGTAGTGTCTCTCTGTTGATGACACATCTCTAAATCTAGTCTACATTGGAAAATGCAAATATGGGCTGGCCTTTATGACTGATTATTTAATCCGCTTCTTACCGATATTTGTTCATTACTTCGTGAGAGTTAGCTCATGTGCTTTTGAGGCATGTTTGACGCAAGTTTATCAATACATAAAAAAAAATATAATTTTCTTTGGACTCTGAGTAAAATGACATTGACAGCCATTTAGATAAAATATTTGGCTACATGTTTACCAATACATCATTGGTCAACAGAAAGTATTTATTGAATAATATTCTAGTTCCGGGATTCGCATGTTGTTATTTTTCTATAGAAGTAGGTAAACATGATTCTCTTGCTAGAGAAATGCCCCTATATTTAGTCCATTGATTCTAAATTAGAAAAGAGTATATTTAGAACCAAAATTTCTGTATAAATGCCACAGCAGTGAAGGGCACTCTACTTGAATAGAAATTAAGATGTTGACAAATGCAACAGGTTTCATTGTTTTTGTTTATCCCTTTGTAGGGGCCTAGAATAAAATAATACTTATTTCAAATATCTGAAACCATACAGACTTGAGGCAGGTTTACTATGAAACCAGTTTGGTGTATAGTTTGCTTTTCATCAATAGGTTCAATAACTCCAATTTTTATTTAAAATTCTGTCCTGCCGCAATTGCTCACGGTACATTTTATGTTATCATTTGAAGGCAGCTATGACATCATTCCTACAGAATGCAAAGTTAATTTAAAGTAGTTTTTAACAACTTCTATACTATTATTTTTCTAAAATAAACTCCAAACTTTTTGTGGGCTACCAGAACTGCAAAAAATTATGGAAACCTAACCAGGTGAGCTTTTTGTCAGTATGAAACAGAATATAAATTGTTTCTTCTGCCACGGAAAAATAAGAAGAAAGGTCTCCAAATAATACTACTTTTGTTTTTGAGCAGTAACTCAAAGAAATTTCATAAATTAGCATCTAAGTGTGAATAGAAATGAATTTTTCTTCACTTGCTCAAAATTTATTTATATCGATCACAGCAACGTTTCATAATGAGCCAGAAATGTTAATCACTTAATCAATATAACTTTATTTCTATGATAGTAATCAGTTTTTTCTGTGTATATCATAATACATGATAATTCTAGTTAATAACTCTTCTATCACACAAACAAATAATTTTCTTGTGGATTTTCTGATGCTTCATACAAGAATTAGTTTCCTCCAACTGTAAATGTCAGAATGGTTTCTCACCATGTTTTATCAGTCACAAGGTATATCACTGCAGATAAGAACATTGGAACAAAGAGCTGGCTAACCCGTTTTACGAAAATGTATTAAATGGCTGCTCAAAAACATAAAAAGTTTCACTTTATTCATAATAAATGGACTCATGAAAGTCTGTAAACTTTCAAATTGTATATACAAGAACTTTGTTTAATGTAATGTGAGGTTGTAGCGAGTTTCTGCAATGGCGCAATGCAATGCAATGCAATGCAATAGCTTCAAAATGAAAACTCCATAATGTTTTCTTATATATAGCAGAAAAAACACAAGCACATTAAATTACATGAAAATGAATTTTATATTGTGTTTGAAAATGGGAATTAGTTCTTGAAT
This sequence comes from Vandiemenella viatica, assembly GCA_031002005.1. Classification (NCBI taxonomy): domain Eukaryota; kingdom Metazoa; phylum Arthropoda; class Insecta; order Orthoptera; family Morabidae; genus Vandiemenella; species Vandiemenella viatica. Next base: position 1,476 of record JARYHS010014211.1, on the reverse strand, counting down.
CATGTAACGCACAATGTAAATAAAACATCATTAAAGGTAACTGTGTTGTAGTGGATTATTTTCTTATATACTTAAAAAGTTTTGTGTATTAATGATCATTCTGCTCAGGAATGGGCAGAAAAATATCTATTGCACGAAAAATAACAGTAGGATTTCCAATGTGGTCTGTAAAAGGGTCCATCCTGTTAAATACACTCATTCCCATTTACCAATGCAGCCAAATACATCTACTGCAGTGCACAACATATACCAAATTAATCAATTGCACATATCGTTAAACTATGGTGAATCTATGTGATCTTGCAAAAGCATTTGACTGTGTAAATCATGTACTACATTTGAACAAAATGGAATACTATGTTATTTATGGAACCACAGGTAAATGGTTTAAATCATACTTGGAAAGTAGAATGCAAAAAGTTTCCATTTTTTATTCTAATATAAGGAAAGACTCTTAAACAGACTGGGAGAAAATAAAACATGAAATTCCATAAGGTTCTGTCCTAGGACCCCTCCTCTTTTTGTTGTACATCAATGACCTTCCAGGAAACTTATGTGACAAAGTTAAGAATGTTTTATTTACAGATGACACCAACCTGACTCTGAGAAAAACACCAAACAGTAACCTAGAATTTAATGTAAATGAAGTACTTAGTGAAATAGCAAATTGGTTTAAGGCAAATTAATTAAAACTAAATTTTGAAAAACACATTATATTAGGTTTAAAACAAACACATATGCACAGACAGATTTAAAAGTAAGCTATTAAAATAACACAATATTAGAAACAAAGAGTATAAAATTCCTTGGTATTAAAATAGATGAGAAACTTTGTTGACATGAACATACCAGTACATGACTGAAGAAGTTAAGTAGTGCCACCTTTACAGTACGAACACTTTCGCTAACAGCAGATCTAGAATTTACTAAATGTGTACTCCTCATATTTTCCTTCAGTGATGTCATAAACTCATATGGCATAATTTTATGGGGAAACTCTTCACAAAGTAAGAAAGTTTTCTTAGCACTGGAAAGAGCTATTAGAATGTTGTGTATGGTAAAATCAAGAACTTCTTGTGGACAACTTTTTTTTAAAAAACTCAATATTCTTCCAATGACTTCTCTGTATATATATATTCTCTCATGTGCTTTGTCATAGATCATTTTAACCCATTTACTTCTAATTCATAGCTACCCCATTTCAGTAGAAGAAACAGAAATAACTTGCATAAAACACAAACATCTCTGTCATTAGTACAAAGAGGAGTTAATTATTCTGGTATATATCTGTTTAATAAACTTCCCATGGATATAAAACAGTCTGCATATAATAAAGATATATTTAAAGAAAAACATTGAGGTTATCTTATTGGCAACTCTCTCTACTCCATTCAAGAATTTGAAAAAATTAATTAATTGTACTCAATATGACTTTTGCAAAATTCAGTTGTAAAAATTAATGTTTTTGTTATTCTC
>JARYHS010014210.1:0-41795 GCA_031002005.1 Vandiemenella viatica | reverse complement strand
TTGTTGTTTGGATTTCATAGTTAACTCAGGATTATACACAATTTTAATAATTTAGTCACGTATCAAGCGATAGTCAAAATAAGCATTTTTCGTAAACTATCAGGTCTACTCGGTACGGGTTAATGTCATCGTAGGAGGATGAAATTTCTTATGTAAGTGACCTACAGTGATTTAAAAAGAATTAGAGGGTATGTGTTTGCATTTTTTTCTCTCTCTCTTATAATGGATACCCTAATCATCGTGCCAGCTCACCCTTTTATTTCAGTTGGTTCAAAATTTTGGGTAAAAAATTGGATCATCAATATGACATAGTGACAATTCTGATTCAGCTGGATGCTTGTTTCTTTTTTTTATTATTATTATACAATGTATTGTGAATTAAGCCTCTCATGGGTGAATGGGACATGCTCTTCACACTAGCTAACCCTAAAAATATGAAACATTTTTCTGAACTCACAGCATGGTGAACTAAAAAGATGTTTTGTTCAATCTCTAACTTCCTTACCCTCCTCCTCTCTTTCTTGGAATAGTTTAAGATGATCTAAGTTTCGAGATACCACTTCATGTATGTTACTGACTGATTAGTTCTGCTGAAAGAGTTATTACATCGCAGGTGACTCTAACCTGGTTCAAAAAGGTTAATAAACCAATCTGTACTGAGCCTGATACTATAGTTTTGCATGCTGAGATACAGGTCAGTATGGGTTTGTTAGGAGCTCTTATTTAACCGGCGCTGACCTCCAACTGGCGGTGGCATCAAAGTAACATATGTTGAGCACCTCTCTCTGCGGAGGTGGATGGAAGTGAAGCAAGTCTGGCAGCAGAGCAGTTGACATCATGGGGATATACATGGCAGAAAGTGTCAGCTGTTGTTCTGAGACTAGATTCAAAACATCTAATTCAAGTGCTCCCCAGGTGGGAGGACCGATAACATTGTATGCAGTTTATACACCAGAAAACTTCTGTTCTTTCAATATCGAAAGCTATCTGCACATTCATCCATCTGCTTTCTGGTTCTCTTTCTTTGTTGCTGTCCTCTTACTCCTCATTTAGCAATGTCTTCTCTCTTGCCCAATTTGGGTTGAAAACAGCTACAAAGTACATCTTTCATATCCCTTCCAGTTTATCAACATTGTTGATCTATATACATTTTCATCCAATATACTACAATTTTCAGTTTTACCATTTCATTTCACTTCTACCAGACCATACAGTATTTTTCTATTATCATTGCTAGCTCTTCCGTTACCTCAACACATTTGTCTATCTGCACTGTTTCGGCCTCTTTTTTATTTTTTACTCCTTTTTTCTTCAATATTCTTCACTTTAACTAGCCTATAAAAGCTCTGTTAGTCAATTCTACTGATTATTTTACTCTTATCATTCCAACAGGATGTGTCTTTCCATCTTATTATACTGTTTCTCATCTTTTCACACATTAGCCTTACAGCTACAACCACCATCTATATAAATTTTTCTCACTCCTATTCAGTATCCACGACAAAGACAGGGCCATTTTAACCATGTTGCAAGTGCTGGCTTAATTAGCAGCTCACTGAGTTACCATGGGTCTATCACTTGTTCTGTTTCCACCCTGTCGTGAATACCTGCCACATTCTTGTTAGACATACATAATGACTGGCATCCAGGCTTCATCCTTGTAAATGCCACTTTCTTTCTACCAGATTTCCAAAGACTCTCTTATGACCAACTCCCAGAAGGAAGAGGTCCCCGACAACTATTTTATTGAAATCTATACTGTGCTCTTTGTCAAAGGCATGCTTGGCTATAACAGAGTTTTCAATTGCATCAAATATTGTTCTGATGGTTTCAACAATGTAGGCCATTAATATAATATTTTACACTTTTAGCAGGCATCATGTTAGTAAAATATTTCACTTACTTTTGCGGAATTTGCACTGCTTTGAACAATGTTTTACTTCCAACATTTCGGCACCCAACCTGTGGCCTTCACCAGGCCTGTTTAGAGTCGATGTACCCCTCCTTATGGCTGATCACACCACTTTATCGTTTATTTTTATGCTGATGGTCACCTTCACTCAGCATGAAGGTGCAAGCAGCGTGAATCCCACAAAAGTAAGTGGAATATTTTACTAATGTAGACCTTGTTGCATTCACATGTTACAGACCAGACAAAGAAAACAGTAAATAATATTCACATAAAACATCTAATATTCCTCCTTAAAATGGATTTTAGTAATAGCTATTTCAAAATATCTTTTGACAAACAAGAAGCCCAAAAACAACATTAATAAATATTTTCACCTCTTTGAAACTGAATAAAAATGCCTGTTATTTCAAACTTCATTAAGGATTACTGCCATCCAAATATACATTTAATTTTGTCTGTAATCTTTTGAGTCTGAAAAACAGGCAAAAATTGATACATGAATAGTCTGTCCAGGGCAACTTCAAGATGACAAAAGTAACATTTCCAATATAAAGATCTTTCCAGTAATATCAGGTAGTGCCAAAAACTTTACTCTGTATGAATAAATACTTAATTTTCAACTACAATAAATACTTTCTTATCTGGCTATCAGATTACAACCAAGTTCTTACACACAGCTACAGCTTTTGTGAAAGTGACTTCAAAAAGGCTCTAAGGACATTTAAGCTGGAACCAATGCATGTGTTTGCTCTTTGCATATTCAATTCACTTTTAGTTGAAGTGTAGGTGACATTTTTGGTAAAGCTCCTGATAGATGACCTTTGCACACTACATGGACAGAATCTTAAACAGCCAAATGTAGAGCAGTATCAATTTTGTTTCTGAAACTACCTATTTAAAAGTGTTATTACTTAGAGCGCATTATTTTCTTTGATGACTGATCTCCAGAAAGACTTTAAGCACAATATTATTCTATATTATTAACTGCCATATGCCAACACAATAGAGCTTTGGCTTTCTAAGAGATAAAAAGCTTCCATGTGTTATCACCTAAAATGTCACGTTTTGTTTAAGTTATACTATACAAGAGGACTGAAACTGTATATTACCCAATTAACAATAAAACTCCAACAGTTAACTTTATGAAATGGTAACTATGAGTAATAGGAGTGATAAGGGAGTGAAAACTTCAAAACTCTACATTTTCTGGAGAGGGCAATGAGGCGATGTACCTGAGAAGAGAGGGAATTGGGTTACAAAACTTGGGTCAGACCATTGCTTGAATATGGTGGTGTAGGGTAAAACCCACAATTTGAGTAATACAAGAGTTGGTAGAGGTGCAAAGGGGAGGAGCTACATTTGTCTGTGGGAATTACCACAGAACAGAGTCAATAACTAATATGCTGAACTGGGATTTATCGGAAGACAGGAGGAGGGCGAATAGAATGCTGAGAGGCATGTACTAGTGATGACGCTTGGAAAGATGTTGATGGAAGAATTAAGAGTAGTTCATGGAAGGGAATATATAACACTGACCACAAGCTAACACTTGATATCACCAATAATTTGCCCAAAACACTGAAAGAATTTAAAAAAATCATAGAGGGTAAAATGTTAAGGATGGGTAAATTGCTCTTGAAGAATTGAAGGGGTTAGGCTAAATGGTTCATCATGTTTCAAAACACTGTGTATTCAAAAGTATACAACCTACGAAGACAAATGATATGTGAAAAGATACATAAACTCACTAAAGTTTAAAAGCCCATTTGGTGTCTGGCATGCATTCTTGATCACATCAGTGGACAAGATGGTGGAAAATCGGGAAAAGAATTTTTGTGTGTTAGAATATGCGAAGTATTTTTCATTTATGAATGTGCAGCATGTATTTGTGCAAAACTACAGAAAAGATGCACCTAGTCACCAGAGAATTTTACGCTGGTTTTGTGACACTGGTTGTATGTGTAAACAGACCAGCACAGAGCCACCATGTGTCTCAGAGGAATCCGTGGAGCACGTGAGAGAGACGTACACATGCAGTCCACAAAAAATCAACCATTCAGCCACCCATAAAATTGACATTTCCACAGAAAAAAATGTGGAATGTTTTGCAGTGGCATTTGGATTTCAAACCCTACCATCTGCAATTAGTGTAACATCTGGTCCCAGATGATTACTGCAGCCATTTTGATTTTTGTAACCATATGAGGAAGACTTGGCAGGGAACTTCAGCAATGAGGCGACCTTTACCTGTATTGTCACAATGTGAGTGTGTGTGTTTGTTTCTGAATTGCCTCATACCTTTTTGGAGCTGGAAAGGGATTCACCAAAAGTGAGTGTCTTCTGCGGCATATCAAAGACAAAGTTGTATGGGCCCTTTTTCTTCATCAAGCAGACAGTGACAGGATTCGTGTACCTGGATATTTTACTGGTATGGTTGTTTTCACAACTGACTACTGACTCCTCAACTTTCATCCTACAACAGGATGGGGCTTCAGCTCACTGGAGTACAAATGTCCACAACTTTCTCATCAGAGAATTGCTACATTACTGCAAAGGGCACACTGGTCTGAGTCATGTTCCTCTGTTCTCATGGCCCCTCTGGTCGCCAGACATGACTCCATGTGATTTCTTCTTGTGGAGTTTTGTGAAGGACAAAGTTTATGTACTGCCAATGGCAACAACACTGCAAGAATTTCAGGAACGCATCAATGCTTCTGTCATGGACATTGATAGGGACATGCTATTGAACGCATGGAAGGAACTGGCTTACCCTTTGGATTTGTGCCAGGTGATTAATGGTGCACACATCTAACACTTATAGTATGTACCAGAAAATTGGTGAGTTTATGTATCTTCTCATGTGTCACTCATCTTTGTAGGTCTTATACTTTTCAATACACAGTATTTTGAAACCCAATGAATCATTTAGGCCAACCCTGTATAATAACTGCATTCTTGAAAATGCCTTTACAGTAGAACTCCAATTATCCAAATCAATTGGGACCGGACCCCATTCGGATAATGAGAAATTCGGATAGTTGGATTTTTTTCCGAAAAAAAGGGCCTATTTTAATTAATTAAATGAAAAGGCAACACTTATCATGTTAAGCGTACTTACAAGTGCTGTACATTACTACAGTATATACGTACTGCACTGTAAATAAGTCATTGCTTGCTGAACAACTCTGTAATGTGAGCTGTATGACTGTACTCATCCATTTTCAGGCAGCCTAGTTGCTTCACAGTGAGAAGTTGCTGGTCACACTCGGACTGACGCTCCATTCACATCAACGCTGATGGTCCCGTGTCTGCTTCAACTTCGATATTAAGGTCAATTTCTTCCTTGACACTTTCTTCTCTCACACTTTCAATAAGTTCATCATCATTTAGAATTTCATACCCACGGTCTGACGAATCTGTATCTTCAGCACTAACTTCTAAACATCCAGGAATTTTCAAAAGAATGTTTCTGAAATCTTCAAGTGACACGTCATCCACATCATCTCCTGTCTCTTCCCTTTCTTTTTCTTGAGCTTCTTTTCCCTTTTTCTTCTTTTCCTTCTCTTCTTCAGTTGGCATGCCTTTCAACTTGTTCCACGCACGTCTTATTGCGACTGCCTTAAGCCAAGCTTCCGCCACCATGTAAACGCAATATTTCAAATTTATTTTTTGTGGTTAGCCTACACACCTTCTTCATCTTCGCCCTCCACCAAAACTTTCCCTAAAATTGCCTTCTGTAATGGCGTTTCATGGCTTCAATAACAGACTGGCCCATTGGTTGCAACAAGCTTGTGACGTTTGGCAGTAAAAAGGTTGTTTTAAACTGGCCATTCCCTCTTTCCAAAACTTCTTAGGTAACATGCATTATGTTGGTGCATTATCAACAACCAAAAGCACTTTACATCCTTCTTTTTCAAGAGATTTTTGGTGCTTTTTCACTTCAGGGATGAAAATTTCGCCGTACCACCCTGTAAACAATGGTGCAGTCATCCAAGCTTAGGGTTGGTTTTTATAAAAGAGGGGAAGCTTTTTCACAGTACGTTTCCATCTTAATTAAAAAAGCGATTCGGATAACCAGCGATTCGGATAATTGGAGTTCTACTGTATTGAACTGTAGCTAATTATCATGCCCAGCCATATACGCACATGTATAGGTGTCAGACAACAGACAAGAGCAAATCGGTCATGAAAAGAAGGTGAACTGAAGAATTTTAAGACACAAACAGAGGAATCTCAATGCATGAACAGAACTTCAACACATGAACAGAAAATTTTTGACAAAAGTTGTATGTTCATCAGCTATTATCAGATTAAGGGATTTATTATCCCTCCTAATCACTTGGCTGTTGCAAGTTGTATCAATCCAGAGCATTTATCACCAGTTACATATCATTCACCTTGTTATAGTCTGAATTAATGATTTTGATCAGGGATTATATATATACAAATTATACAATCTGTTCGTACACCTTCCAAGAAGCACTATTATAAATATTCCCTACAGAAAAGCTTTTTGAACAACGTTGAAGTATGCTGTGTGTTATCCACAACCATAAATTCCTGCAAAGTAGTGGCAGTTTCAAGGACTAATAGAAGCAAATGACAAGCATAAATGCATTTAAAATATGATTTTCATATACCCTAATTTCAAAAGAAAATGAGAATACACAAGAAAGAAGTATAAAGTTTTACTACTTATTCCCTACTTAATTTTTGATAGTTTATCCATAGATTAAGAGCACATATTTCAAATTCCATACAACGTTGCAGCCACACTTGGTTTTTTTTTTTAGAAACAAAGGGGAAAAAATCTTCAACAAATGCAGAAATTAATTTAATTAGTGGAATATGTAAATGGATAACATACATCTACATCAACCAAGAAAAATATACACAATGTTCTGTAATGATACTATAAATTTTGGGTGTATAATGCAACTATTTTATATGTTATTACACAGACAGTCAACTAAAATTAGCAATGTATAGAGAAACGGCCAGAGCATTATACTGCAGAGCCAAAACTATTATCTGAAAATTATTTTAAAAGAGAAAATTTAAATTTTGGTTTGCTGTTAGTTTCAGTCCCATCCTTATATTATATGGTTAATTGGTACTTTTGATCAATGGCACATTAAATATATGTCAAACACTGAGTCTAGATCTATCAACTACCAACTCCAGATCTATTTCACTTCTATCTTAGACCAGATGGCCCGAAGTTATATCAAAACCAAGAATCAGCACACAATACAAATCAAAATCAAATTTGGTTATACTTGATATTCCTTGTGAAAGTCAAATGGAGTGACGGGCAAGGCAGTGTTGGAAGTTCTGAAGAAACTTGAAGGTGTGGGGAATGTAGAATACTTGGAAATACGTGATTGAAAATAAATCCTTGTAAGATGGGAAGACTCTAGCAGAAACAAGTAATTTGACAACAGGAAGATAGCAATGGAATTCACCCTGGATACCATATGCTCTGTATGAAGCCCAAAAAATCAGTCAGTTAAATATTATGAAGTTATTTTGATTTTTTCCTTCATCAAATGTCAATATTGCATTTAATATGTGCTGAAATATTCGTGAGATCTATCAAGAAAGTTTGTGAAGTTTTTAAATTGTTTATCACTTGCCTCCAGAGTTATAATGTCTCGTCACCACCAAAGTAATCTCCAGCAATATATTAATCATTTCTATTGGAATTCTTCTTTAGAAAAATTGCACAGCTAAAAAAGCAATTTCTCCATGGCTCTACTAGATTCAATCACAACTGATGAGAATATATAATTTTTGGAACTGAAGAAGTTTCCTGGAGCTAATAAGGTGAAGTTGTGGTAGATGTAGTAAGTGTTTACATTAATATCAGCTTTCATTAATCGCTGAAAAATTTAAAATTTATTAGTTCACAAACTTTCTAGACAGACCTTCTAACTTAAAAGCATAAGGTAGCAAATGTGATTGTGTTAACAGGTGTTTATTAAATTACCTGGTTCCAGTAATACTTGCCATTGTCTACCAAATCCAATATAAATCATAGCAAGACCTAATGAATTACCAACATGCTTTGTAAATAATTCTCTTTACTAATGAAAATTATAATGGTCATCACATAAATGAACTGGCCATTTACATTTACTGCAAGAAGAAGTAACATACTAACACTGAAATGAACATACTTCCGCCCATAAATAATAACGCATATTATTTAAATTCTTAAAACCTCACCAATCAAATAGTATTGCAAAACGAAAAATGAATTTCAATATTTGTACAATAGAGTATAAAATTCAACAATATGATTCTTGAAAAATGCCCAATTATTTCAAACAGAAAAGATGAACACACTTCTGTTTATTTAAAGATAACGGCAAATACGTATATATTCAGGTATTCATTACTTTAAAAGGTACAAAATTTTAGCTTCAAAATTAATTCCAACATTTGGAATATAAATATGTAAAATTCATCTAAAAAGGAAGATTTTTTTCTTATTAACATAAAATATTAATTCTGAATTGGAAGTCACCCAGTACAGTAATCCTGAAAATGAAAGAAAACTTTAAAGTAAATATAATTAGTTTTTAAATTTTGAGTTCTTACTTTGACTCATGACTCTTCTTACTTTTAAGAAAGTTATTTTGCAACAATAGTATGCACATATTGGTCCCAATTTTATAGGAGTGTTCATTATCATCAAGTGAATCGCATTAATACAAATCACAATTCAGCTTATAATGCAACATATAATAATTGTAAAAGAGCAAACAGTATTAAATAAATTCATGTTGTCACAATGACTGGTGACAGTGTTCATTACTGACTGCCTGATCCAGCCGTATTGTAGCTGCATAGTCTAACCCAGTATCCTGCCGGATATAGGGGACCTACAGTTTAACATAAAAGCCAAAACCTGGTTATGTTCTGTTGTACTTCACATAACAGAGCCATCCGATGTGAATGTTGGGTTAAGGGTCTATGAAAATCCACACCAAAACAAGGATTCAAACTGGGGATCTTTCAATCTCCAGTCAGACACCGTAATGACTGAGATACCAGGCTGCTACAATATTAAAAAAAAAAAATATATCATACAACCTTATACCTATACAAAACAAACATAATTAGTTGCAGTGTCATTCACATTCAAAAAATTACATAATTAGCTGTGTATACAATTAAGAGAGACACTAGCATTATATGGTGGATTGTTTGGCACTGCGATCCACAATCACATACAGGACATGAAGTCACATTCCACTTGTAAAGACACATCTGCCATGATTTGTCCTAATTCTTCATGTTGTTCTGTACAGGGCAAAAGCAGATGGCCATTCAGAGATACTCTGGAGAACACCAGTGTGTGCTGGTTGATTCCTTCCATTACCTTCTCAAATACTGAGTGATGTCAAACTGATTTTGAAACAGGTTTTTGGCTGTCACAAAGGGAGATATTCTGGGGTGAAGTCTGATACTACGATAATGAGGCACTGCTGGCTGTTTTTGGATTCTCTGATATTCGCTAATGGGCACATTTTGTCTGTGCAATTATTGAGGAGGAATGTGGCTGAAAACTGGCAACCATAAGGGAGGGGTGTTTCTTCTCTTTATTTTCTCCAGATATCATCCATATGGTTTGTTCAGCTCAGCATCATTCTTCTGTATATGTCCGATATTGAGACCTACAGAGTGACAGTTTTTAGCTAAAGAATAAACCAGCTCCAAACCAGATAAACGGATGGTTGAATCTGATGAACCCCATATATTGCCACACAAGATTCCTACCACCAAGTCTCACAAGTAAGTGTGTTTATCAGGTGACGATTATAAGTCAGGGATCTATCCAAGGAGGCTCCTATATATTTTGGATATTTATTACGATTTAACACCTTCTAATTGAAATAAACTTGAAGCTCAATTGCCAAGTTTTTTTTTTTTCAAGATAAAACATGGAACATCCAGCTTACTTACACTGACAAAAGTAGTTTTCCATGGTCATTAGAGCATTTTTGAGGATGGTCTGTGTCTCTTCCACAACCTCATGCTGCATTTCTAGTCCACAAATTAGTATATCCAAATTTAAGGTATATTTTTGTGGGCATTTCAGCAATGTATGGGCTGAAAAGCTTGGGGTTTAGTGCTGAGCATTATGGAAGCTTGTTGCTCAATTTCATTGATCATCTTTCATTGCTGTCCATAATTACCTGAATAGCTATGTTGCTTTGATTATCCTCAAGAAGGTTAACCAGTTTTTGCCATGGAATGACACAGATCCTTGCTGCCAGACTGTATCATATGCTCCAGTTAGATCTATAAACACAGCTGATGTTTTTAGTCATCTCTAGAAACCAGCCTCTATGTATGTTGTTAACAAAAGGTCAAGATCAGTACGGCTTCTGTTTGGATAAAAGCCAGCTTTTTGTGGTGGACTTTCATCAAAGACTTTTTGACTTATTCTACTGAATATAAATTTCTCCAAGTAATTTACAGATCATATTCAACAGGGCTACTGAGTGATAAGTTTGTGCACTGTCAATGGGTGTATCAATCTATAAACATGTCAATAACTTTTTATCTTTTCATTTGACATGTTTTTTGACTGGTTATTATCAATATGCACATTGAATAAGCTACATTCAATCAAGATAAAAGAGCTATCTGAATATTAATGAATACTTGAAACCAATACAATATACTCAAATGCTTAGTTTTATGGCAACAGCAACAGTACATAGTTTACAGTGGTGCAACTGCATATTTATTTCTTCATTGTTTTGTTTTTATATCATAATGAGTAGCAATAAGTATATATGTGATTTTTTAATGTAACCCTGAATGCTAGTAACCGAGACCTTAAGCCCTCACGCTTATGAGAGGTTACATGTAAATAAAGTTTCTACAGGTACACTTAATTAATTTATACTGCTCCATTTTTGCTTTACATCCTCATTTCCTTCATTACCTACAAGACTAAAATATTACATATACAGGTAAACGCAAATTGAATATCAAAGACTAATACAATTATGTAACAGGGCTGACTAAGAAAGTGCTGGGTGTCGACTGTGTGTAAAATAATGCAAAAACAACATTCATGTACCTACTGGCACTCTAAAAAAGGTTCTTAACTATTTTAGTGAAAAATTTAGGAGTTTTTGTGCCTCAGTATCTTTGAAGAGCGGTGCAGAGAACATAAACAGCACAGCAAGCTACAAAAGCCTTCAAAATTAGCAATTGCGGAACGTTGTCTAGAGACGTGGCATACTATTAAATAGAAGGAAACCAAAGTTCTGAGAAACACAACTCAATTTTAGGATTGTGTATACAAGAAGCCATTGAAATCCGACTACGGAGTAACTACATAAACAAAGATAATGGATTCCAACTAAGCCAAGCTTGGAACCCAGCACTAAAGTGGCTCCGCAACCATCCAAGCAAAGGCACAGTGCAGGACGGAGGTGGCAGACAGACTGATGGCCACTGCCCGACGTGTTGGAGCGAGCCGCTCCCAACACCACTATCACAGCGCCGCGGAGGGAGAGGAGGGGATGAGTCGGAAAGTATAAATACTGACACGGCCGGACTGGCTCAGCAGTCGTATCCTGCACTGCACTCCTCGTGCTGACCAGCTGACGCAGCACGTTATGCCATCGAAAATTCGTTCATCCATGATAAATTGATCCGGCCGCATGCCCAAGAGATTTTCAAGCAGGAAAGTTATTGATAGAAGTTTAACAACTCACAACAGTTGTATGGTTCATTTACTCGTATGGTGCAAAATGCTTAGGATCAAACTTTCGACGTCGGCATGGACCTTAAAACATTCATTTTTATGCATGATCTCTACAGTCAAGGCCACGTACTCTTACTACAAGAGAATCAATTTCATTCTTGAAATATAGTGAGAAAGTGATCTTACAGTTTATGCATATGGGTCACTCACTGAACGGATTTAAGCCTTGGTGAACCAGCATCTTCAACCCTTTGTACAGAGTCTTCCCTCCTATGTCAAAGATACCCCACACTTCCTTGAACGTCTAGCCACGGTCCACACATCTCTACCTCCAAACTCCTTCCTAGTCTCCATCGATGTAACTTCCCTCTATACAAACATTCCACACTGTTAGGGCATCAGTGCCCTGAAGACTTCCTAGATCTGCGACCCCCACAGAGCCGTCATAGTACATACCTCCTTTCATCCCTGGCTCAGCTGATCCTCTCTAAAACCTTCTTCACCTTTAATTGCACAGTATATCATCAGATCCGTGGCACTGCTATGGGCACCTGCATCGCCTCTTCCTATGCCAGCTTGTTCCTTGGTTGTCTGGAGGAACATTTCCTCAACCACACTCCATTTAAACCCACTGTGTGGTTCAGATACAAAGATGATATATTTACCATATGGACCCAAAGTGTAAATTAACTCCTAGAACTCCTCCATTCCCTTAACAATAGCCATTCCATTAATTTCACCTGGACCTACTCCCGAAAATGTCTCACATTGCAACAAAATCTTCTCGGGTGTCCAGCCGGATGGTGGTGTAAAAACATGACGTTTCGACAGCTGACTCTGCTGTCTTCATCAGGTATCTTGTAGTTGTTCTTGGCTGACTGTCTCTGTCTTGACTGGCTTGGCCACCCATCGAACCTCCTTTATACCTTCAACTGGAAGGTCGATTGGTCGAGAGCGCATCACATTCCTCGATTTGGACATTGTGGCAGAACAGAAATATTTTCATAAGAAAATTATATTTTTGTTTTCTGAGAGTAGATATAAATTAATAATACATATACTCTTAGAGAGAAAAAGCAATAAGATATAAGTTGCTATGGAGATAGGACTGGAGAGATGTTAGTTATCAGCGTAGATGAGTAGATTGAATACTTAAGATAATCATTGCCAAAAATGAACCTTCATCTTCTGAGAGCAACCAATTTCATTGTTATCCCTAGTAGATTCAGATAATATATAATAAACAATATATGTTTGGATCGAAAGAACCGAGTTATTTACAATTATAATCAGTACATCAAATCAAGGATAAGCGTCACATGGCGACAGTGTAGATTATTCGGCAATGAAAACAGAGTATTCATTAAAGCAACTAATCTACGAAAGAAGAGAAAATATTTAACAGTTGCGATGAAATTACGACAGCGCCATTAGAAGAGTCGCAGAAATCTATCAATTTACAACGCTATGATGACGGCAACAACTGTTATAATTCCCTGGCTGTTGGAGTACATGTTCGACGAACATCTAGTCGCTGGTAGCAGACATGACGACGATCTATTACATTGTCTCTGACAACGACTACGCTATGATCTTTGCAGTATACATCTGTCTGCAGTCGGACAGATTTGTTTACAAACATTTGAGTTAAGTATGCCTTTAACAGGCGTTATCAGGTGCAACATCTTGTCACAAATGACTTTGTAGTTGGTAAATTCATATTATACAAATGAACTTTGGAGTTGCATAGAACTTGTTGAATCATATACTTTCTTGTTTTTTTTTGGTATGTTTTAATTATACTGAACCCTCGCATGCCTTATTCACACAGTAGTATTCATCAAATGGTGTGTAACTCTCTTACTAAGATTGTAATTTCTTCTTGTAATCTTGCTGTTGTAATTATGAGAATTACTTCTTTATTTATTCACAGGAACTTTTCTCGGTTCCTAAATACTAATCTAATCGTCTCTCTGGTTCTTCAACACGGAGAGAGGATTAACTGATGAATTATCGCCAGCAGAGGAGGTTATATCACATGCAGAATCCAATGTTCCTACTAACACAATGTCAGATGTCAACCTACCCACCAACAGCATTATGCCGAATAGTCGGGATAGGGATTCTTTGAACATGACTCATTTTTCTACATCCACTCCTGACGGAGATTTTCTGGGGTTTTCAAATCAATCTCAGCCAAATGAAAGGACTGAACAAACACCCTGTACCAGCACACATACCACCAAACCTTCCACAGATGAGCTACTTGTTATATTGATGGCGGAGATAAAAGATCTCAAAAACAGCCAAACCTCAGTTTCTTTGGCATTAAAAGTTTTAAAAGACAGTTTCACTGCACAGGTGAAGGACCTAAAAGACAGTTTCACTGGACAGGTGATGGACCTAACAGACAGTCTAACTGTACAATTACCAACTCAAACCACATTTCTTTCAGAATTAAATGACAGTCAAAATTCACAAATTTTGGATGTAGAAAATACCCTTGGAAAAAAATAGACAGTTGGAATGAGGTTATTGATATAAGGCAGACACTTTCAATCACACTACCTTGTACCGCTAATATTGAGCAACCAACTTCATTGCAACTATCTGATGTTCACACTAAGTTTTAGAGAACATTAGGAGATAGTAAACCAATACATATGACAGTTGATACTAAGGACTCTATTTTGCCACTACCAGTTAGTACATGTACAACCACATCTTCATCATCCACTACTAGCTACATACCACAAAATGGTTCTTCGGAATCATCCAACAATGATCTTTTTGACTTATTCCAGGAGATTGCCAATGTATGTAATGATTATAATGTTAGTTAAAATTTGGAGATTTTTTTCTGGAGGAATGTGATCCAGTTTTAACTGCTATGCCTTCTAACAACAGGATAGTGGATATTGGGGAAATACAAAAACAAAACACCACACCTCTAGTTTCTAACATAGGAGTGACAGCAGTAAAACTTAGGATCAGAGGTGAATGCAGTTAAATGTAAATTACAACCACAAGATGTGAAACTGAAGCAGGCCAAATTAGTACAGCAGAAACTGCATAGTAAAAAAGAAGCATTATATAAAGAACCACGAAATGACTTCCTGAGGAAGAAAAAAGTAAGAAAGAAAACAACGATTTCCTCACTAACGCATTACTTGAAAAGGAAAAAAAGTCAAGTTTAAAAGGCAAAGTAATATTAAACCTATGGTGTATGATGTTGGTCAGTTAGTTATAGTACAAACACACTTGACAAGGAAATAAAAGAAAAAAATCATTTTTTGTATGAAGAACCATATGAAATCTTTAATAGAACCAATTTCAACTTGTATACCTTAATTGTCCCAGGTAGTAAGACATTGAAGGGAAACTATCATGTGACTGCACTTAAACCTTTTAAGGAAATGAAGCATGACAACTAGTTTAATACAGTAATTTTTAGGTCCATGTACCTTTTTCCTTGCAAGTAACTGCTTCCAGGTATCTAATCTGTTGTTACTTAGAACAGAAAGTGTAGCTTTGACTTGGAAAGATTGTGGTCAACTACATTTTACTATGATGTCATAGTAATGCAATGTTAAGCTAGAATTTGGTTCATTGCTGTATGTATGTATGTATGTATGTATGTTTGCATTATGAGATATTTCAAGACACTACCACGACAGGACTTGCATTTGTGTGAATTTTCGGACATGTTTTTAGTTCATTTCATTATGTTGTTAGTATTAAGAAGAGAATGTGTTGTAAAATGTTTTGTAAAAAATTCTACTAGGAATAAGAGAAATGGGGATCTCAGAAGATCGAGATGCAAGGTTACTCTTATAAGTTTACCGATGTCTTTTTAAGTAAAGCCATGGTAAACTAGAGGAGGCCTGTGGCGAACAGAAATATTTTCATAAGAAAATTATATTTTTTATTTCTGAGAGTATATAGAAATTAATAATATATATACTCTTAGAGATGAAAAGCAATAAGATAATTACAATTATAATCAGTCCACCAAATCAACGTTAAGCGTCACAACATCACACTCAGGCAGGGTGCCTCCACACCTCTGTCCACATCAAACCAACTAATCTACATTTTGACAGCTGCCACCCACTCCATTCCAAACGTTCCCTCCCCTACAGCCTTGCTATCTGTGGCAAACATTTTCTCTTTCTGAGGCGGAATCCTTTCTCCCTGTATTCCCAGAACCTAAGCCAAGCCCTTATTTCCCACTCCTACCCAGCAGATCTTGTACATAAACAAATCACATGTGCAATCACCCACCCTCCACGTAACCAGCCTCAGCCAGCACCTCTAAAATCCAACCATAGCCCTGTCTTTGTCACCCAGTTCTCACCTGGCCTCGAATCTATCAATAAAATCCTACAACAGGGGCATGACTTTTTTCCAGAAATGAGCACTCTCTTGCCAAAAATTCTGCTAACTGTCCCCCATACATGTTTCAGCAGACCACCTAACTTCAAAAACATCTTGTTTCACAAATACCCTCCATCTGACTCTCTAAAAACACCTTATGTATCTTTTCCTTGTAATAGATCTCACTGCAAAACCTGTAACATGCATCCACCCACTACTACATATTGCAACCCTGTCACTGCGGAAACCCTTCCCATCACTGGACATGCCACATCCTCCACAACGCACATCATATACCAGCTAACTTGCCACCATTGGACTAGTTGCTATATACCTCTGACTACACAACAACTTTTGACCAGAATGAATGGCCACAGACAAACAGTCCACATCCACAATTTACATCTTCCAACACCAGCACATGCTAACTACCACAATCCCAACAACCTCAATGACTGTTTTAACAAGAGAACAATCAGAGTTTTCCCCGAAACCACCGCCACTTCAGAACTTCGGAGATAGGAACTTGCATAACAAAATATCCTAGATACCAGACACCCAACTGGCCTCAACCACCGATAAAATTACTTTCTTTGACGCATCACTCATTATTATTAGTGTTAGTATTATCATTATTGTCATTTAACTAGTTTCAACTTAAAAAAAAATCTGTCAATATTTTTTTACCTAATTTTTGTTTTTGTTTCAACATTCCGTACTCTTTTGGTATTACTAATTCTATCACCTTCTGCAATATACATATCTATAAATAACATCTCAGTCACCTCACCATATCAATAATGCACTCAGCCATGTAGGAAACATCAGCGTGTGCGCACCTCATGAACCACATGACTCATTTCCTTCAGCATGAATAAGGTGTAAAACTGAAATATTGTGTATTCTTGTGTTCTTCATACATGTTCTTCACCTGTCGCTGCCTTCAACTTTGGTGAGTGATGAATCATTTTCCCTTTCCTTGTAATTTATAAAGTTAATTGACAGTAATATTGAGCAAAACTTGGTAACACATTATTAGTAAACAGTGCAAAGTTGAGATATTTTCAATTTTACAATTATAACAGAAACTTTCCCATTCTAAATTATTAATTTGAGAAGAAATCCAGAAATGATGGAACATACTACACTAATTTACTAAAATAACTGAGTTAAACTGACGTGACTTTTTTAGAATGAAAGACAAAAGATATTAAACAAATGAAAAGGGTTAGACAGGAGTGAAAACTGAATGATGCAATCTCTCACACACATTTCACTTATCAATGCCAAACAACAGGATACATGATATGAAATTACGAAAAATGTTATTCCTTGAACATGATTTAATTAAAATGTTTGCCTTTCATTATCAACATAAGTGTTAAATGAAAATACATTCAATGACATTTTGACATATATGGCAGCATAGTTTTTTACTTATAAAAAACATAATTCATAACAAACAGAAAATGTTGTTGTTGATCATGATGATGTATAAATTGTAGTAGCATAAAAATGAATGTAAATATAATTATTATCAGAGTGTTATTAAGGAAAGGTATCCAGTGACAACAAATAATGGGTGTGGAGAACGAACAGCAGCAGGCGATATGCTCAAAATGTTAATAATGTAAAGAACAGTCAAAAGACACAGCTCAAAAAATTAAATCATGCAGACAGTTCAGTGATAGACTATTTACAGAAAAATTAAACTAGTGAGAAGTATTGTAATCGTCTGAGAATTATGAAAAAGCGTTTTGATTAAAAATATATGGGTTAGGAGTAGAGAGGTGTAAAGATGATTAGTAACTAAGATGTGTGAAAGTGGTTCAAGGCATTATCACTATTAACTGAATAAATGTGGAGAAACTATTAAAGTAACAACGTGGAAAAGTATAATGAGGAAGAAATACGAAGAGTACGAGTATTAAGAGTATAATTCATTCTAAAAAAAAATAAAAAAAAAAATATGACTGCAAAATGTACTCAGTTGTGTGATAGTAAAGATAAAAAAGCAAGGTAACAAAACACAATTATATTTATGTTAGAGGTCAATTGTGAATAGATGAGACAAAACTAGATAGCACCCAAGAAGCACATAGGTGGAGAATCTTATATATTATGTTGACAAACAGAATTTGGAATCTATTAGTTTTAGAAATGAAAAACAAATGATAATGATTGTATTATAATAAGGATTATTATAATAACAATGGTGTGAAGCCTTAAATACAATTTGGAAGATGGCAAAGAGTTGGGTTTTCTGGTGAGAGGAAAACTGACATCATTTAAGACTTTGAAGATTAAAAGAGCTACTGGAATAACTGATAGTATCAGACAAATGGTGAATATTGATTATATATTTTGATATTTGTTAATGTATTGAAAAAATGAGAGAATTGCTTTAAGAAGAAATTGTGTAAACTGGGAAAGATTTAGGCAATTGTAATTTGGATGAGTGAGATGGTTTATTAATAATCAGTGGGAGAAGTCAGAAACTTTGGCTAGTCATGTAGGATTAACAAGTATTCCATATAAATCAACTACAAGGGTGGACTAGTCAGTCTTCCATGGAATATTAATAAATTTGGTTCATGTCACCTTATTCAATGAAATGTGAGTGCATTAACCATTATGCAATCTTAGAACTAGTTAAACCATGTAGGTCAATGGACAGATTCTTGACAGTGAGATCTTGATTTTGGCTCTATACTTTCTTCACAATCTTTGAAATGAAATAATGAGGTATATAACTAATTTTGGAAGAGTAATCAGTGTTATATCTATTTTTCTACCATATCAAATGTGGGGAAAAATATCATTCCTAAAATAGTTGGAATTTTGTCTTAAATACTTCCCGATGTAAGCAAATTACATTGATTAAATGTGTGTGAATGTTTAAAAGTGGTGTGCAGTGCATCAATGTGTAAAATACATAAATTAAAGTTCAAACTGTTTATTTATGTTCTATACTACAAAAGAAAGAAGAAAATTTACAAACTAACATGATGACACCCAGAATATTTAACAACCAAACTTCAATTTATTTCTGAGAGTGACTTGAATCAAATCTTGTGTCTGAGTGACAAGTTTTACTCCATATGAGCAGTATTAATTATTGGTATTTAAAGTATTAACATTTTACATCAATAAATTATTGTGATCCTTGGATGAAGTTTTTGCTGCAAGTGCCACAGTTGTTTTCAAATTATGTAAAAAAATATGAAGTGGACACATACTTCTTAACAGTTCTGGGGAAAAAAGAAAAGAAAAAATGGCAAACTCTGCATTCGATTTCATTATACCTGTTAATATAAATTTCTGCTATTTTTTTGAATCAAATATTCATATTCTAAGTTTTTTAAATAATTTTTCATTTGTATGTATTTATGTGACTTAAAATATTTCAGTGGGAAAGTATGAAAAGAGATGGAGTTGCTCTGAAGTAATTCATGTCTTCTCTGAAGAGAAACAAGGAAGAGTTACACCAACCCACAATTTTAGTAATATAAAGCATTAGTAACTAAAATTCAAATATTATGCTAATGACTACTTGCATGAAATAAAATGTATCATGAAAAGTGTGCACCACAGTTTTATTCTGAGACTCACTACAAACATTTGACAAAACTTGTTGCCTAGCATTTGGCAGCCCCCTTGTCAGTTTTTAACTGGGTGCCTACACAGCTTTTCTTGTTACTTTTGCAAAACATTATGGAGAATTATATAGAGCATAATTTAAATTATGTCACAACTACACATGAAATCACACAGGGTTTAAGCAAAATTTCAGTGCCAACTAGGTGGAAGAATATGAACTTCTAGCAGTACCAACAAAACCCACACATGACTAATAAAATAAGGTCGGGAACTGAAAGTCTAAATTAATTACAGGAAACCAAAATAGTTACCAAAAGAAGTGTTCAGTGAGGAAGAATAAACAAATGAACAACTTAACACCTAAAAAAGATACCTAGATGCTAAATACATGGGAGCAAAACTGGTGTTTGCCAAGAAATCATGTCAACCTCTTGTGACTAATGGATGTATTAGTACATTTCTACAGGGTGCGGCAGCATAACTTCCTTTTTTCAAAACTTAATAAAACCCATTGTATGCATCAGAAAATTTTTATTTGTTTTTTATAATGTAGGCACATACATAAAGTTTTGGTTTACTTAGTTTTGTAGGTCAAATTAGGTAGGCAACGTCCCCCATTCTGCACACACTGAGTAAACCGATTTCTGGTGTTTGTCATGACTCCTGCCAGAACAGCAGGCGTTATGTTGGCAATTTCTTCCCGGATGTTGGTCCTCAAATCTTGTAAGGTCCTTGGGCGGTTCACATAAACACGGGATTTAAAAAAACATAGAAAAAAATCACAAGGGGTCAAATCGGGAGAGCGGGCCGGCCACTCCAAATCGCCCCTAATTGAGATGAGGCGCTGTGGGAAGTGTTCCCTAAAAACAGCCATCGATGCTCTTGAAGTGTGTGCCGTTGCACCGTCTTGTTGGAAGCAAGTGTACCCTAAGTCCAACTAATCTAGCCGTGGGGAAAAAATTCCTGTAACATGTTTACATACCGGTTCGAATTCACTGCCACTGTGACTTCATTTTCCTCAAAGAACCAGAGACCAATAATGCCACCTGCGGAAATTGCACACCACACTGTGACTTTAGATGAATGGAAAGGCCTTTGATGCAATTTTCGAGGGTTGGTGTCAGCCCAGTAGCGCATGTTTTGTTTGTTGACGGATCCACACAAATGAAAATGGGCTTCATCACTAAAAACAACAATAGCGTCCTCAGGAACCTCTTCCAGAAGAACCTCACACGCGTTCCTCCGAGAATTGAAGTCACGTTCAGAAAGTTCCTGTACAATCACCATCTTGTATGGATGAAAATGAAGATTATCATGAAGAATTCTCCTCACAAAACGATCGGAAATTCAAAGGGCAGACGCATGCGGTAATCGCAACATTGAAGTACTCACTGCCTCTATGTTCTCAGGTGATCTGATGGGCCAATAGCCTCCAGATCTTCGTCTTGTCGCACTTGCAGTTTGTCTGAACGTAGTGACCCACGTAACAATTGACTTCCGGTCCGGGACAGGGGCCAACGGGACTAAATTAAAACGATTCTGAAAAGCGCACTGGGTTGCGAACACAGAACAACCGCGTGAAAAGTAGGCCTCAACGGCAAACGCACCCTCCTCACTGATCCAACGCATGATGACGACTTAACTGCATTGGGACAAAACTTTATAGTCAGGCCACTCGAACGAGACCACTAACGCCGCGCTACGATATCAACTGACTGAATGGTGCGCATTTTAAAAAAGGAAGTTATGCTGCCGCACCCTGTAGTTTATTAAAAATATACTTTTAATTTCAACTGAAAAAAATAAATTTGATTTTCACCATCCTTACAACTTATTTTATCATTAACAATAAAAGTTTTGTAATTTCCTTTTTATAATCATTTATGAATGACTAGCAAAAACTTTAAACTTTCTTTATAGTATTTAAAGTGCATATTATTTATTGCAAAAGTAGAGTGGTAATTTATGATATTCAAAACATAAAGTTGAGTGGCAGCCATTTAAACTCAACTGAGCTTTATCTTTTACATATACTTCAACTAAAAAATGTTCTTGTGACTTAACTCAGCACCTCAGACCATTAAAAGTGTGAATTATCTTTCCATTTAACTTCTTTAATTCAAGTAGATGGGTTTTATTCCCCATGAAATTTGGAAAAAAACAGCTTCTTTTTATGATCTAGTCATTCAATGCAAATATGCTGCATTTACAGCTCATCAGTTTTTTCTTCATTTTTGACACTTTCTTTTTCTAAGAACATTAAGTCTGAATCCTGTACTGTATCAAACCTAACCTAATCCAACAAAAACTCAAACTAGTGCCTTTCATCTTCACTTCTGACAGGGTAAAGCAGAAATTACCAATAAATTGGGCGGGAGTCAATCTAAAACAAATAGAAAATCCAACCTATTTGTTACTTATCACATAAGCACCATTGCGGAAAGACCTACCACAAAATTTCCACTTGAAATAACATCCTGGAAATGTTGGAAAACTGCCATTGAGATGTCCAACCAAAAGTTCTCAACAACATTGTTCAAGCACTATACTTCACTACTGAATATGCCTCCCCAGTATGGTGTAGATCAGTCCATGCTTGGAAGGTAGATATAAGCCACAATTACAGAATGTATGAAACGTACTCTATTGGATATTATCCACAGAGCATCTGGATTCACAACATCTGCCTCTCACAGAAATACAGTTGAATATATTGAGAAGCAAAAAAAAAGGGGGGGAAAAACACCTTTGACAAACACCATTCAAGGAGTGGTAAAATGTGTCAGGAGGCTCAGATGACAAAGAAGGTTTGTCATTATTCCACTAATAAACCACCACCCAACTACCCAGCTACAGTGGAGATGCCAAGAGGCTCATCATTAAATTAAAAGATATGGTGAACACTAAACCACATTAGATCAGATATGGCCTCTGTAAAAGCCAACTTATTAATGAAGGGGTCTTATAAATGAATATGATATAGACTTTGACTGCAGAACAGCTTGAACTATAGCTCACCTTCTTGCTTTCCTGCCACCTGTACCCCCGAAGACCTATGGACTCAAAAGAAAAAGCTTTGACATAGCTCAATACTGGCTGAGAAACTTTTATTTCTGGATGCAAAAAAGTAAGTTATGTGAACTGAGTAAACTTTAGTGTTTTTTTTAATACAAATCTTTTTTACAATTGATGTGCTTTTTTCACACTAGCTAACAAAAAGTAATAGGGCACTTCCCTACAATGTTTGCTTGGTGGCTGCCTTCTGTTAGAAACTTGTACGGCTATCCCTCTTGGCTATAACCTGCCTGGTCTGCTCTCTATGAGTGTTTGCAGGACATCCACTGCAATTTGTGACCGTTCCTCCTGCAACCATTCCTGGAGTTGACCAATGGATTTTGACCACTCTTGATGAGCCCTCTCCATGGCAATCTAACTAGTCCCAAAGATGCTGGGAGGTTAGAGGCAGAGGCTCTGGATGGGCCATTCCAATTGGCTTATATTGTTGTCAGTACACAATAGCACTTGAAACAACCACCTGGCACTGTCATCCTGGAAGTAACACAAGTTCATTCCATAAAAATGCCACAGTGTTGGAAGCATTTCATTGTGCAAACTGCTGCAGCATGCATTGGTGTTCATGCTACCATCAATGAACACCATTGATGGAAGCATTAACACCAGCAGTTCTATGCCAAAGCCCATGAAACAATCCAATACCATCACTGCATCCTCTCTGAATTTCATACATGTTCATCAGACTGGAATAATGCAAACCTCAAGTCATCAATCCACAAAGCCTATTTTCACTGATTCAGAGGCAAATTGTGATGGTACAAACACCACCTGAGTCTCCGAGGTCTGTAGCTTGTCTTGATGTGGTGTTTATGTACAGCTGCTCTTCCAATATAGAAGTCAGTAGGCCTCTGTACACAATGATCCAATAGAAACCAATACTCCTGTTGCTGTATAAAAATACTGTAGGACAGTTGTCATGGGTTATGCCCTATTTTTCACAATTTCACATTTCAGGTTTTTGGAATATCTGTTTGTTAAAATTGGAGTCACACCATAACATGCAGAATTGGCAAAATTTCCATCAATCTCCCACTCACACAAGATGAATGCAACCATGGATTTTGGTCTGTTAACTATCACTGCAATTGCCAAGCTGAAGTGGCAGCCTACAAGCATGTCCTATTCGAAGTACAACACCTGTGCACCTTTTTCCATACCCCCCCCCCCTCTTGTCAACTGGTTCTACACATGCCAGCAGCATATGGCAGCCACACAAGCCAACTGATGTGCTGCATTGCTCAATTCACAGGTGCCCAATTACTTTTTGGTAGACAGTGTAGTTTCCTGTGTTTTTAAAGCTGTGTGGTGAATGTTTCTACAAACACAACTGGTCTAGCTTTATTCTAAATGTTTTATGTTATTTTAAAACTGGTTTGTAAATAGTTTTGTGATATTTAACCTGTTGTGACACATTATTTGATAGGGTTATAAGTATACTGATAATTTAGTAAATATTCAGTTTACACTTGCTGTGGTTCTTGTGAATTAAATTTTACTAAAAAATAGTGAGAATCATTTCTCAAATAAAATTGCTGTGTAAATATTATAAATATATCACTGCTGTAATCTTTTGTGAATGGCAATATGTTTTCAATTTACTAGGTGCAACCTTTGTACTATAGAACTTTCTGATTCAATCAAAATGTGGCTATTTTATCTCACTGATAAAATTTCAGAAAAGTTTAATTCATACTCCTGTGGAACATATTTTTATGTCATAGCGTCACAGGGTATCAACTTGGATGATGAATTAGTTCACTTCTAGTTACCTGCAGTAGATGATTACTATAGCAGTTGTATAATGTGTTTAAAGGAACTACTACAATTATGATTACATATTATTTTAAAGGCACAATATTTTCCATGCTATAACTAAAAAGCTTATCATGTGATTTTAAGATGATGTAATTAGCACCACATCTGATTTTAACAACATATTGAACTAAATTTCTTCACTAACGTCTGTGAATTAGACTTTAAATTTTGGACTATTGTGGGGACACACCTCCTGGTCTCTCTTCATTTTTGACTGTAAAATTATGCAAATTAACCATGCATTAAAAAAAAAAAAGTTTTTCACATTGAACTTTTCTCTGGGTTGCTTGATCACTATTGCATGTGTGAAGTGTAGTATAAAAAAACTACAATTTATTTTACTATGGGCTAGGTTTTAATGACTAAATTAAACTAAAACTTGAAATTATGGGACTAAATTGTTAGTAGTATTTTTAGTGGGAAGAACTATTCATATTTACATTTAAAAATAATACTTTTAAATTCACCTGATTGTTGTAAGAGAGTCTCATTTCTTTACCTCATAAATTTAGAAGTAGATGAAAGCTTGGTACTTATTTTAAAGATTATTTACTTTGTGGTATAAGTTATTTAATATCTTTAAATTCTTATATAAGCTACCTGATTAACTAAGTTTTTTGGATTCTGAATGTTGAGGTTACTGAGGTTCAGAGTTTGATTTTTTTTTTTTTTTGATAAAAAATTTACTATAGATTTGATAATGTATTAAAAATTATTTTGCTTTTAATGATCCATTAGCTACTTTATAATTTTTACATGTCCCCAGCAAAAGAAGTCAATAGAATACTAAAAATCACCCGCACCGCAAAATAGAACTGACTTAACCTATCATGTCTGAAAATTTTTAAATCAATAACAAAGGCACAGGGAAAACATGGGGGTTGGGAATAGGGTGCTCCAGATTTATAAGAAACCCAAAACTTCCAGCATACTGAAAGGCTGTTACAATTAGACACTCGTAATTGTCATTTCATGGTTACAACAAACATTCAACATCAGAGCCAGTATCTAGTTTGCAACAAGGATACTGTGGTGATAGTACAATAACAAATGCCAGGTGGAAGGAAGTCACTGTACCTAGTTTGTTGAATTTTTAACATATCAAGTGCTTGGGTGCAATGTACTGCATATAGAGATGAAGTTTATGTTTCTTTGAAATAGTGAACATTTCGTTAAAAAAAAGTGTGTTCAGATAAATTTTTTACCATAATGCAACCTCTGCTCTATTAAAAGAATAATAGTTTTTTACTTAATTGATTCTAAAATGTTGAACTACCAACTTGCTAGTAACGAAAAAATAATAATAATTC
The DNA here is from genome assembly GCA_031002005.1 of Vandiemenella viatica. Taxonomy (NCBI): domain Eukaryota; kingdom Metazoa; phylum Arthropoda; class Insecta; order Orthoptera; family Morabidae; genus Vandiemenella; species Vandiemenella viatica. The sequence continues at coordinate 15,973 of JARYHS010014210.1, read as the reverse complement.
CATTTTTTGCCTTTTTAAGTACTTTTAACTTACAGCAATATGATCAAGGATGTAAGTATCTAATATTTTTTTTGTTTTTGAAAAACGTTAAACGCATCATAAACTTTTTATTAGACTATCAATTAAAGCTATATACAGTATCAGTTTAAAACCTTAAGGTTCTTTTAGAAACTGCTAAAATTTTGTTTGGAAAAATCATGCCTGAAAAGTGTGGTATTTGTCACGTGTTTGTGGTGAATGGTATGGATTGCAGTGAGTATGGGAAGTGGTTTCAATGTAAATGTAGTGAATTGGGAAACCAAGAACTAAATGAGGCTCTTCGATGGTATTGTCTATCTTGTTTTATACAAGATACTACGAGATCAGGAAGAAAAGATCAAGGAAATGGGAAAAATGATTAGAGAAACTTGGGAATGATTAAGGCCCCTAGGATGCAGCCTATAATTGTAGAAAGGAAACATGGTGGGGTTAGTGGGAAAGGTGAAGAGGATGGTTGGTTGTCTTGATATTGACAAGGTGTAAAGCCTTAAGCAACATGAAATTGGACAAAATAACTGGCATTTATACACAACTTTGAAAATGACTAGGTGAAATAAGCATATCTCTCCAAGTAATGTATTTGAGATGAAAACAATTCAACAGTAACCCTTATTTACAAAAATTCAGTCATGTTCTTCTTCTTCTCTCTCTCTCTCTCTCTCTCTCTATATATATATATATATATATATATATATATATATATATATATATATAATCAAGCAGAAGTTGAAAACTGAGATTATTGTTTATGTTAAAACATTTTTCAATTTTTTATAAAGGTGAATAACACCCCAATGCAATGCAATTGAAACACAAAACTCAATTGCATTGGTGTGTTATTCACCTTTATAAAAAATTGATTAACTCGCAATTGAGGAAATGGCCCACAATATCCAGTTATTAAAACATTTTTGTTTATTAAGGCTTCACCTATTGAGAAATTTGTTCAAATTTTAATTACGTAAAATTGTTTGTAAATCATACAAGCTTTATTAAATGAGTCTTTGTCATATTACCTCATAATCATCCATCTCTAAAGTAAGCAGAGAGCTCTTCTTACATTCTTGGGAGCTAATTTCGAGAGCTTCGCGTGTTGCACAATGGTGTTCTATTTCATCACTTAGCTTTTGCTGAACTGCTTTTACATCTTCTCGAAGGTTTGTTAACAATATCTCCTGTTCTCTGAAAAACAACAAAAAAGAAATTATTTCAAATAGTTATGAAATTACAGTCCTTATTACTTGTATGTAACCAATTCTTCAAACACTATTTTTCAGTAAACTGAAAAGTCACTGTAACAAATACTAATGACACAATGGCAGCAGTAGTATGTTTTTATACCTGTAATTAACAATTGTAAGGGTTTGAGAGAGACTATATTAGCCTTTTCCAACCAAATGTCAACCTCTCCTTCACGTGGTGCACCCTGTTTGCACGGACAAGGCTCTGATGACCGAAAGATTCCCGGTATAAGGAGTCATCCACTGCTTGCCAATGGCCTCTGGAAGGAGGGGAGAAGAGCGGGGAGCCGTCCCGGGCACCCCCTTGCCATTGGGGTTGGAAACGGCCCCTAAAGGCAGATGAATCAGAAATGATCAACGGCATGGGGATGCAGAAGGCAAGTGGAAACCATTGCATTAAAGACACAAAGGGTATCCCAAGGACATGTAATCCTCTCAAATTTCATATTTCATGATGGCTTCTTCCTGGGTAAAATATTCCGGATGTAAAATAGTCCCACAATCAGATCTCCGGGTGAGGTCTACTCAGGGAGGAGTCATCAGAATGGATAGAAACATTCTACGAGTCGGAATGTGGATTGTTAGAACTATGAATAGAGCAGGTAGGTAAGAAAACTTAAAAAAGGAGATGGAATGACGTAAGTTAGATGCTGTTGGGATTAGTGAGATTAAATGGAAGGACACACAGGATTTATGGTCAGGTAAACACAGGATAATTAGCAAACAAGCTGTCAATGGAGTTATTATGAACAGTATAGTGAAAAGATTATTTTGATGAGGTTAGAAAATAAGCCTGCACCAAGCACATCAGTACAAGTGTATATGAAAACATCACAGGAGGATGATGAAGAAATAGAGAAAATATATGCCAAATTGAAGAACTAATCCAATGTGTAAAGGGGGAGGAAAATCTAATAATCAAGGGGGATTGGAATGCAATAGTGGGAGAAGGAAAAGAGGGGGATACTGTAGGATCTTTTGGTATAGGAGAAAGCTTTCTTTACTTATGGCTTTATGCTTCATCATCGTCAATGTCATTAGAGGCAGGATGGGATCGGGGACAAGGAACAGGAAGGAATTCAGCCATGGCCATTTGTAGGAAGCATTCTGGCATTCACCTAGAGTGATTTGGGGAAAACTTGGAAAACCAAAATTTTGATGCCCGGACGGGGATTTGAACCACCATCCTCCCAAATGTGAGGCCAGAGCGTTAACCATTCCCCCATGATACTCGGTTTGGTATAGGAGAAAGAAATAAGCGAGGAAGAAGATTGTTAGAATGTTGTGAAAGATTTAAGCTAGTTGTGGCAAACACACTGTTTAAGAATCATGCAAGATGGATATACACCTCGAAATGCTCAGGGGATACGGGCAGATATCAGCTAGATTATATCATGGGCATACAAAGATTCAGTAATCAAGTTCTAGAATGTAAAGCGTACCCAGGTGGAGACATAGACTCTGACCATAATTTGATAGTAATGAAGTACAGGCTGAAATTCAAGTGAGTAAGGAAGCAACACAAACAGAATAGACTGGAAGTGAATAAACTAAAACAATCCAGCACGAGAGAAAAATCTGCAAAAATGGTAGACTTAGCTCTAAGAAATAATTCTGAAAGGAGCTCAACTGAGGACGAATGGAATGTATTAAAGACCAAAATAATGAAAGCTGGTAAAGAAAAATTAGGCTTTAGGGGACAAGCCACCCGAAAACCTTTGATCATAGAGGAAATTTTGAAACTGATGGATCAGATGAGAAAGCACAAAAATGCTCAGGATGAAGCAGGAAGAGAGCAATACAGGCAATTTGGAAATCAACTAAACAGGAAAAGCAAAATAATAATAATAATAACAGCTACAAGAAAAGTGTGAAGAAGTAGAAAAGGAAATTATCATAGGTCAAATAGATGTTGCATACAGGAAGATCAAACTGGATTTTGGAGAAATGAAGAAAAGAGATGTAAATGTTAAAGCTGCCAATGCAAACCTCTTTTAAGCTCAGACGTTAGAGCTAACCAATGGAAGGAATAAATTGAGATACTTTATCATGGGGATGACTTGAACAATAGTGTAATGGAAATGGAAGGTGATGTCGACATTGATGATTTAGGAGATCCTGTTTTGAGGACAGAATTGAATAGAGCTCTGAACGACTTGAAAGCAAAAAAAGGCAATTGGAATTAATGAGATCCTTGCAGAACTTCTTAAATTCCACAGAGAGGAAGGAATCGAAAGATTAGTCAAGCTGATATCAAAAAGTTATGAAACAGGAGAAATTCCAACTAATTTTAATAAAAAATATCATCTTTACACTTCCGAAGAAAGCACAAGCCAACAAATGTGAGAATTATCGTATCAATAGTCTAACATCATATGCTTCAAAATTACTGACCAGAATAATATACAGAAGGATGGAAAGGGTAGTGGAAGAGATAGTAGGTGAAGATCAGTTTGGATTGAGGAAAAATCGTCGTACGAGGGAAGCAATTCTGGCTTCAAGATTAATACTTGAATGGTGGATCAAGAAAAACAAAGATACTTTTTTGGTATTTGTTTATTTAGAAAAAGCTTTCGATAGTGTTAGGCTCGCAAAACTCAAATTTTAAAGAAGTCAGCTCTAAAATATTGAGATAGGAGAATACTTTATAAACAATATAAGAATCAAGTAGCTATAATAAAAGTAGAGAACCATGAGAGACATGCATCAGTTAAAAAGGGTGTGAAACAAGGTTGTAGTCTATCCCTGTTAATATTTAACTTGTTTGTAGAAGAAGCAATAAAGGAAGTAAAAGAAAAATTTTCATGTGGTAGGGAGAAAAACAATCAGTATGCTATGATTTGCTGATGACATTGTCTTGTTAGCAGAACGAGCTGAGGATATTGAGAAGTTACTGAATGGCATGAACAAAATACTGAAGGAAGATTTTGGACTGAATATAAATCAAAGGAAGACAAAAGTGATGAAATGTAGGAGAAATGATACCAATACTGGTATATTAAATATAAAAATAGAATCGGATGCAATAGGAGAAGTAAGGGAATTTTGCTACTTGGGAAACAAAATTACAACCGATGGCCGAAGCAAGAATGATGTTAAAAGCAGAATAACACTATATTGGGTATCTCATGGTTTAATTAATATGAAACAATTAGTCCATGATACAGTTCCAATTTTAACTTTTTTTTTTTCTTTCTGGAAGACATACACGAATTCAAGGATACTGGTCACATTTATGCACAAGCTCCAACAATTACATTCAACACTTCTTCCAAAGCCAATACAGCCATACACACTCACAGATACACATATAACTGTTCACTCAAAACTTGTGTCCACAAACTGTGTCAACTGTCTTTGGTGTTTGGTTTACATAAGTTTCATCAAAAGCTCCATAACATTACAAAAGCTTCCGACAAAAATTTCTCAACTTAAACAATTAAAAACATATTAATCATTTACAATCATTAGAAAATGCTTATAAATGAAAATTAAAAGATATTTAAACACAAAATTATTGTAATAAATCATTTTAAACTGTATTAAATCATCCATTAAACATTGTAGCTCACCTTAATACTTGGAATTAAAAACATTTAAGCAATTCTTTTGCATAGTTCTTTCCTTAAACATTTTAAATAGTACTTGTATAATTTCTTTTCATAAAACAAAATTCATTTACACTGATTTACAGTAAATTGCAAGACAAATATACAAAATCATATTCAACCAGACTCTAGCTTGCTACAAATGCTTTGTATAATTCAATTCCATTTAAAGTCTAGGTTTGAGGGCTGTTACAACTAGCAAACAGAGCCTTCATGAAAAAGAGAAATCTTTTAGTTTCTAGGAATTAGAAAGAACTTTTTAAAACTCTATGTGTGGAGAACAGCACTTTATGGTAGTGAAACATGGACTTTAGGAATACCAGAAAGAAAGAAAATTGAAACATTTGAAATGTGACACTACAGAAGAACGTTGAAACTTAAGTAGACAGACAAAATACGAAATGAACGAGTTTTGGAAATGATGGGCAAGGAAAGATGTTGTAAGTTAATAACAGTATTAGCACAGTTAAGTTAAAACACTAGATTTATTTTTCCACTTTTCAGATGAAACATTCCCTCACCGGGGTCACCAACCAAAATTATTCTGTAACTGACTTCATCACCTATAGTTTGCAGAGTCAATTGAACAGAAGCATTCATTCGATTCTAACCGAGGTCTTAACTTTCATATCTACCATGAACTAACAACATTCAACTGTCCTTTCATGACTTCATAGAACAAGCTATTATTATCTTTGTACATACAAACATTTGCAAAGCTCATGTACCATTGCTTCTGTACTGCTACACCCCCCTTGTCAGAAACATGTACCGAAAGAGGCATCCCCCCCCCTCCCCAAAAATGCTGAATTCATCAAAGGAAATAGTTAAAACTACTGCTAATATAAATACAGACAGCTTCATTTCACAAAGAACAGATTAAACCTAGCTGGTTGGTGTAACCCGCTTAAAATATACAATTCACTTAAAGCCACACATTTATATCTTGAATATATGGACATGAAAAACCAAATAGAAAACATTAATGAAATGATGGTGGTATTCAACAGTCTTCCACCAAGAGTGACACTTCTTGCTCACTCATGAAAGTACTATTGTAACTTTATACAGTCCCTTAACATTTAACACACAATACAGAGAATACTTGGACCAAAATAAATTTGACACTCGCTCGTTCTGCCGTAGCTATCGGCAACCATTTGACAAAGCCACCAGTACTGTTACACATGGCGCTGAATGTACACCAACACTCGCACTTCTGCAGGTAGCCATCTGCACTCAAAGCTGGTGTATTCACCTGGTATTTTAGTATATTAGGTGAGTATAAATCACCTTGGCGATTGTGCAAAGGTGTCTGCTCGCTTGAGCGAAAGACAAGTAGAATGATTTTGGGTTTCGTCTTTAGGGTGAGATATTAAAGTCATACAGACTGAAAAATATCGTTGTTACGAAATATGGTGATCCCTCACAGGGAAAATTGAGTATAGCATGTCCTTATGTTCCGTGCATTCAGAGTAGAGTGAATGTTTCAGGGGCACCCCGAACAACAACTTTGGCATTTATTCCTAACACGAGACATGGTCTTCCTGTGCCGTATTGACCTGGCATCTCCCCATGCACCCATTTCTTTTCCAATACGTACTTCCCTCTTCTTCAGGTGCATCTTCATTTGTCTGGTATGGCTTGTATGCTCTGGTGTACTCCCTTTCATGCCCAACTTCACTCCCACCAATGTGAGACAATCACTGCTCATCATGAAATCCCCATTGAGCCCTAGAATTACATAAGGTTCCATTTCAACTTGCAAAACATGTTTGACTGCTTTTATTTTGTTGCTCCTAGTAGTAATAATTGCCTTCCCCTTGATGGGCCATCCAACTATCTTCTTTTCCTAGTCTGTTGCTGACATTATTTAACATTGTTTCTTCCAGCATCATCTAAACTTCTTCTTTCTCCTTTCTTACACCTGGCTGGTACTGGTAATCTTGAGAAGAAACTTTCACTGTCTGTAGGGTGCAAAGTTCCTGATAATGCCTTAACTCTTCCCTAATCTGAACCAACTGAGATCCATTACTGACTTCCTTCTCCTGCAGTTCCGACAGTCGATTCTCGACCTTTAAAAATTTAGACTCAAATGACAATTTTAATGAGTCCAATTTACTGTTCTTAGCCCCGATTTCTGCCTGAAGGGCAGAGCTACTTTCTACTATTTTAGTATGAAGGGCAGAGTTACTATCTCCTAATTTAGTATGAAGGGCAGAGAAACAATCTTCTAATTTATTATGAAGTGAAAGCACCTTAGAATTTTGTCAAATTCTAGCTTCTCACCTTTAGGCATAAGGGGGGGGGGGGGGGGAAGCTAACTTTTCAGTAAAAGATAATTTCGTTGCTTATATAGGTTAGGAGAGTGATGCTTTATAGAGTATGCAGATACCATCACCAAACAGACTAAATAAACCCTTTCAGAAGCAGTGAAGGTATTTAAAAGTTAATAAAAGACCTAAGTAAACTTTCTAGGACAGTAAGAAAACATTATTTTGGTAGGAAATAGGTTAATTCACATAAATTCAATTTCCAAACAATAAACTTTGCCATAGGCCAATTTCACCATTTCTAAATCAATTTAAATGCAGTAAAGACTGTCAGTATTTAACAAAAGCAATATATAAACTTTGTATAACAGTAAACAAACTCTAAATGAACCGGAAATAAAATAATCAATAATAATCCAACTTTGAAACAATGAACTTCTACTATATGAGCATTTCGTCATTTTTAAACCGATTTGAGAGCAGTAAAGTGACTCAACATTTAACAAAACAACTAAACTAACTTCCTATAATGATATAAAAACCTCATACTAACCTGAAATGTGATAATCCATAATAATTCAGCTCACCAAACAATAGATTTTTGATATTTGGTATTTCACTATATCTGCACACTTTCGAATGAAATTACACAATTTTAAAAGAACAGGTATTTCCCCAAGCAGGAAGTAGGTCGCCTCATACGTGAAGGTTAAAATAGACATTTAAAACCAAACACTTAAAATTAATCACTGCATATCCACTGATTCTCTATCAAAAAAGTCTAAACACTGTTGGTCTTTAATTACTCTATATCTGTTTGGTTACCGAGTTAGTGAGTGCACATTTTTGCTAGGCGGCAGCAGAAAGCTGCGCTTAGGCTGTGACGTCATAGAACCTATATAATCTGGTGCTGGCATGCTACTCCATCTTTACTTCTTTTGCAAGCTGTGCAGTATGTGCGTATAGTCTGCGCAAGTGTCTTGTCGGGCTATATAGCAACTTTAACTTTTAATATGAACTTTTAAATTTACAAAAGGGGTCAGTCGGTCAAATTTCTCTCCACAACCTGCAAACTTTTGGTAAAGTGTGTTCGATTTGCCAACTAAACTGTTAGGTGCATATTTGAAATTTTGAACTTATGATTTACTTAAAATAAAACTTGGAATTTTCGGAAAGTGAACTTTTATCATTTCGTAGTTATCTTGCAACCTTTTCTTTATTTGTGGTTTAACAAATATTGTGGCGACCTCAAGCATTTAGGTTGAGTTATCTGGCTACATGGTCAAATCAAAATTATTTCATAAATTTTCTACAGAACTTTGAATCAACCACAAACTGTTAGTTGAGGCACTAAGGCTATACTTCAGCCCCGGTATCAGCCTTGGGTCTTACAGAAGGGCAGAGAAACTTTCTTCTAATTTAGTAAGGAATTATTTTTTATGCAAGTGAATGAGGTTGAATAAATTTCTCATTGATATCTCACTCCCTTTTGAGACACCCTCCATTATCACTCTCTCCGAAGAAAACCAGTTTAGAAAATATTTCAGCTCAAATACTCCAAGACTTGAAAGTAAACAAGCCTGAGATATTGATTAAACAACTGGACATGCAAAAGCTCAAAACTATTCAAAAGCACATAGTTCAACTATATTAATTGTCTGAAAGGTCTCCTTATATGTTCTGACAAGAAGAATTTCATCATCACCGATGACGGAATGGAAAATTTAGCAATTCTCAAAGAAAAATGAAATTAGGATACAATACAGGAAAACTTGCTATTGAAATGTTATATTAATATATGGGTCATAGTTCCTATCTTCTCGTTGTCTTCTTTCACCAGCTGCTTCTCGAAACATGCGCATGTCATCAAATTGTGTTGTTCCTTGCAGTGTGATCCCCCCCCCCCCCCCAGTGGTTAGTTGCTATCGCTGGTCTGCGACGCTCTTACTGTCAGTACTTTCTTTTTGTTGCCTTTGCCCAGATCTCTGCTAACACTTGGTGTAGACTCTCTGTTGCACTATTGTCTTTGATCTGCTTCAGCTCAAATCTCTAACATAAACAAACTTTTAACTTCTCTTCCAGCGTGTTTTCAAGGAAATGAAAAACAATTCTGTTATATCGATTTCCACTACTAATTTATCCACGTGACAATGTCACGTTCGCCATGTTAATTAATAACAGTATTTGCCCAGTTTATTTTTCCACTTTTCAGATAAAACATTCCCTCACTGGGGTCACCAACCAAAATTATTCTGTAACCAACTTCATCATCTGTAGTTTGCAGTCCGTGGAAGAAGCATTAATTCGATTCTGACCGAGGTCGTAACTTTCAACTCTACCACGAACCAACAATGTTCAACTGTCCTTTCATGACTTCATTGAACAAACTATAATTATCTTTGTACGTATGAACATTTGCAAAGCTCACATACCATTGCTTCTGTACTGCTACAAAGTTTGTGGATGATGCTTACAGAAAGAAGAGACAGGCTGGTAGGTCATATTTTGAGACGTTGGATTGGTTAATGTGTTAGTGGAGGGAACAGTCAAATGTAGGAACTGTAGAGGAAGACAGAGATTAGAATGTATGAAGCACGTAACTGAGGACATTGGTTGTAAGGAATTTGTAGATATGAAGAGGTTAACATAAGAGAGGATGGATGGAAGATTGCACCAAACCAGTCAAAAGATTGATGACAGCAAACAAAATTAACAATCAGAAATATATAATGTTACTAAAAAATGAAAACTAATATAAAGTATTGTCTAAGCTTAGAACATTTCATTCAGTGGTTGTGGTTCAGCTTAGCTGTTCACTGAAAAATGAAACTGCAGAAAGTACAGACATCATTCAAGTAACAACATTAATGTCAGATTACAATTGTTACAAGGGCTGTAACAATTACACATAATTAAGTTGACTCTATTTTTTGACAGTGTTTATATGAAAATTCATTTTTCATGTTTGTAGAAAAATATAAAAAGTGGGGCTAAGGGAAAACTATGAAAAAAACTCATCTGAAGAGAGAAAATAATTAAAGCAAATTAAAACATCATCACTGACATTAGAAAGTATTCAACTGATGAATCACAAAAAAGTAGGGCAAGAAAACATTTCAAGACAGATAACAGCACTCATATTTCACACAACAAGAAAAGAATCAATAATGCAACAAAAACATGATGAGGAGAAATGTGAAATGGGTGCAGAAATTCTTACATGAACAGTATATGAAGATGAAATAGAATTTGGGTGAAATGAAACAAATACCATTAAATGAGAAAAAAAAAAAGGATAAGCAGAAATGCTTGGACTGTAGTACATTAGGTTAGAGGAGAAGAGGGGGAGAAGAATGGGAAAATGAGGGAGGCTTTGTGTGGGTAAATTCTGTATTCTAATGACCTTAATGATCTTGTATGTAGCATGTCAGAAATTAGTAACTTGGTACAAAAATCAATGCCTGATACACTTTCAGATTAGCCAGCAGGATTTGCTGCATGATCCCAAAGACGAGACATTTAGTCTGGCACCAATTGAGCTATCATTTGGTTCCAATAAAATTTATGTTATGTATATTAGGTTGCAATGCAATGAACTGAAAGCAATTCAAGAAAATAGTATTAATATATGATAAAGGTAACTTCTTTCAATGCTACAATGCTAAAAATTAAAGCTAAAGATGTAAGCAGGTAGTACTTGATGTCTAGACATATGATATGAATGATATTGGGGAAATATTTCAAGTTATTTAGTAACGATATTGATAAAGATCATGAACAAAAATGATACATAACTGATTGCTATGACAAGTGTTTGCAACAAATTTCAAATTAAAAAAAAAATATGAAAAACTATTTCAACCCTTTAAACATATGCTGAAGTAGAAAAAAAATTGACCCTTTTGATTTATTTGAAATGTGAAATTCAGTTTTGGGACAATTATATACACAACACACAAACTTTAAGTCCCTAAATTATTCTCTTTCAGAATTAGAGGCCTGTGACAGACAGTGAGCATTAACAATAGGCCTCAATTTCCCATTGGGTAGAGCCCCCAAAAAAGGAAAATGTTTGTACCAATGAGGTAGTTTTAAAGATACAATTTCACAACATTCTGAAAGATTAAATTCAAACAAGGCACCAGTATAACATAAGATACCATAACAATTTCCAAAATACAAAGGAACAAGGAGACAATTCAAAACTACACAGTAAATTTGCAGGAGGCATACCATTCATGTTCATGAAATCAATAATGAGTTCAGTATCATTTGCACCAAAATTACTGAATAGCATAATATAAAGGAAAGAGGGAGAGATTAATTAACACCTTTTTGATTTGTGTAAAACTGCTATACAAGAAAACAAACTATGATGTAGGGCAGGCCAAGAAAATCAAAGTTGCAATATTGGATTAATCAACTTTTTCTTATGGCCTTACACCTCATCCATCAAAAGTAGGTCATTACAGGCAGTAGAGGACTGGGGACAAGGAGCACAGTAGAATTCAGTTTGAACAAATTATTCCAGCAGTAACAAGGGAAGTTGCAAAATTCAGTAGATAAGTGGTATTGACTTTCTTCTATTTTACAGCAGCCTAAATGCTATATTAATAACTGTTGTAGGTTTTGATATAGGTGTTGCTATTGTCAACAGTGAATATTGTTCTGCTGACATTGGGTGTGGATAAAGTGATCATTATAGACATTTCTTATGATAGCACAGAATATTTATAAAAACATATGTTTGTGAGGATGACTGAAAATGTTTGTAGTATTGTATTGGAAATAACATCTTTTTTAATGATGAATATTTTTAAAACTGCATTAAATTTTTTCTCAGCTGTCTTCCAACTTTTCACTTTATATGTGTACCATGTATTGTGCAACTACACCTGTCATAGAAATCTAGACTTATAAAGTGAGTGTTTTGGAATGCATGCCAGTTTTCTGTACTGCCTCTTCACCTCAGCTAGCTTAGTACAGTATTCACTAACAATAAGTGTATCAAATCATACCTATGGTTAATTATACCCCTTATCACTAATATTTTTGCCACACAGTTAACTACAACTACCAAATCTCACTGTTTTGTATTGAAAACATTATTGCCTTTGATTTATTGTCCTATTTTGACCATAGTTACCTCAGATTAAAACAAAACACTAAATTTTACATCATGTAGACTTTGTAGAATTTCCACAATGCCATAGCTACATGTGATTAAATCAGTTTCCATTCACATGTTTAGGTCCTGGTGCAACTAATCATACTATCTGCTGTTGTGAATGCCACACTTCTATTTATTATTATTAGTAAATATTACCACTGAGGACAGTGTTTAAACTAAAAATATTCATGATAATTCAGTTGCTTTTTTCTTTATTTGTCTTCTCTTCTTGTCCTAAAATCTCTTCTTATGTTCATTAAATTTTCTGTTTCCTTTGTTCTGTTCCATTTTGTTATTGTTTTCTTCTCTATATTGATTTTCATGTTCAGAATTCTATTCCTAAACTGTCTCATTTTTTGTGTCATTTCCTTAATGATACCTGAATAAGTCCTCTTCTATTTCATGGAACAAATTAGTTTTCCTGACATAGCTGTTTACCAAATCAAAAATCCTCTTTGTGAGTTTAGTGTTGTACATTCTCTGTAAATGGCCATAGATTTGTACCATACATCTTCTGATCGTACCCATGAGTCTTGATCGTATAGTTATATCATTGATATTTTCATCCATATGCCAGAAATTTTTCTTATTTTGCATTCAATGTTTTCTGCTTTTGTGTTGAATTAAGTCCCAATAGTAGTTGTTTCTATTTAATTACTTGTATAACAAACTCACATTCTAAATTAATATCTTAAATGTATTTTGGGTTGAGACTATTAAGCTGAAACGTCTATCCAGAAATGGTGTATTGGTAAAATGAAAAAAAAAAAAAGCTTCATACACAATTAAAGAATGTGGCCAATAATTAGATCACTCAAATCAAAATATAAACAAGGTAATAAAGAGACATTTTACTATTAAAACCAACAACTTAAACAAGTAAAATATATTTGTATAAGAAGTTGAAAGACTAACTAATTATTATAATCTGCTTCAGCAATGTTCAAAACATCTCCAAATTAACATGGACATACATTTTTTAATGAACCTCTATACTGTTATTAAAATAGCAATTATAATCTTATAAACCACTTATTATAAACCACTTGGAAGACATGAAAGACTTGTGGGTTTTAGTATTTATTGTAGCTAAACTTTGTAACTTATTTACACATTACTAACAACTAACATAGTTAACATGTTTGAATTGTTGTGGAATAATATCAGTTAAACTAAATTTTCAAATATGGACCCGCACAGTCCATTGATATGGAAAGTAGAAATATTGGTAAGAATACAATATTTACTTACTTTATTGTGGCATTTTGTGCTTCTTTTTCCTTTTTGAGATTTTTCAACTGACCAAAAAGATCTTTTTGAGTCTTTTCAAGTAGAATTTTCTCTTTACGAAATTTCTCCACTAATATTTCAGCTTTCTCCTTTTCTTCCCTACATTCTTCAAAGTCCTTCTTCAATCTGTTATACTCTTCAGTGGAAGAAATGTGACTCTTTTTCATTTGACTAATTTCAGTTTTTTGTATTTCCAGTGTATCCTGTAATTTATCATACTCAAGTTGAAGCGACTGGAAAAAAGAAAAAACAAAATTAAAAAATCAATTTTGAAACCAAGAAATGTTTTTTACTTGTGCTTTCCAGCTTGCCAAAAGATGGTAATGGACAAAGGAAAATAAATCATTCATGGTCTACATACAGAAATAATTTCAGCAATTGTCTCGTGATTCTGGAACACCAAGAGGTGAATAATCAGACTAGGATTTCAAATCCATTGTCTTCTGACTTCCCCAGAAGAATGCAAACACATACGTTTTGTTTTTGTTGAACATACGGATATGAATTCCCACATTTAAGTAGTCAAAAAAGTATTTCAGATTGGTACATCATCTTTATATATAAAATCCTAGGGGTATATAAACCGCATCATCACAGACAAACCATTGGACCAATACAGGCCATATTCACAAGAAATGCTGCTGAGGTGGCACAAAATGTTTTTTATATAATTCATTCCAATATATGGTGCTAATGCTCAATTCCTATATATAAAATTAGGTTATACTGACCATGATCCCACAGATAACTGTGTATTAGAGAAGCACTGCTCACCCAAGTTTATTCTACCACTGTTTTGATTATGTTTTGTTTTTTGAGTACCGGTACAGGTATTTATTTCCTAAGTTTTGTTAAATGTAGTAGGTGCAGTCAAATAAAACAGAATACATTAATTAGACATAACAATTGTACGTAATATTTCATTTACTTAACCATGAGAGTAGCTCAAATTTTTTTTATAAATGGTAGTTACATGATATCAGTTATGGTCTATAGACCAGAGATTATCCAAGCACGTAGTTAACAGAACAGAACTCTGTTTTCAACATATGAGATTTTTCCTAGGTCTTTGTGTGTTGTGAATGCTAAATAAAAAATTAATGCTGTTTTTATCTATCATAGTGAGGTTGTAATTTATCAAATAAGAGTACTAAAAATAGTAAAACAGAAGAATGTGAGATTTCACATCTGTTGTGGTGTTTGGCCCATATGCTTTGCTTTTGGTGGGTAGCATAGACCCACTTAAAATATTAATTAAATATACAATAAGTGAACTAGGTGCAAATGGAGAAGTTGTTGTGCCCGAATTGAATGCATCACCTGAACTGTAGCATCGTTCATGTTGGATGTGAGTCAAAAATCTAAATTGTTTTCCAGCGAAATTTGAAATGTAAGTCATTCTTTCAAAAAACTTTATTTGGTATGGTGAAAATAATTACAAATGATGATGGAAGAAATTTCTAAACAACATTTAAGATTTAAAGGCATGTGTGTCATCAGATAAATGATTTATTCCCGAAGCTCGATAATGCCCCAAATTTTTTGCAGATTTGTTAGTTTGGCAATGAGCAAAATCAAGTTGATTTTTTCCTCTTCAGTAGGTTTGCAAGGAGAAGTCTTCAGTTGCAGACATGGGAACAATGTGGCAATGAGTATTTCGCAGTTCAAAAATAGGTCATAATTTATTTGAAGTTGGCGGATCACCACTCAGGACAATATTTTTTATTTTGTGCTACCTTTCTTGTTACTATTCACTGTTGACATTATTTACAATTTATTTTTTTAGAAAAATATATGCTTAAATATAATATACATGTAAATCAACCCAAACTTGCCACCTACTGAGTTAAATGAGGGAGATTCTACTTTCTATTATGTTCTCGAAATGCCTGAGATGACTTTGATGAAAGATTCTATAGTGATAAATCAACCCAACCATCCCCAGCAATGCAGGGTATTATGTTTACATTCAGTAGGTAAAGTACAGTATGTTATATTTTCATGTGAAGTTGGAATACTGAGAAATTAAAGATAAAAGTTTCCACAAATTAGTAAACATTTCTGGTGTATGCAATTCACGCATCACATTAGTTTCTTTGAACCACCAGTGTTGTGTAAATTGTGACATAGTTGGTTTGATATCCTGGTGAACGATGTTGCTAGCAATATCTAAAATTTCTTTGATAATTTATCTGTGAATTAACAGCACAAATCTCAAATTCCAGTTGGAAAAAGTTGTGGGTACAGCTAATGTTTTAAACAAATAAAAATAATAGCTTAAAGCTACTAAAATAATGAACTATAATGACAATATCAAAACCTATAAAAACCTTCATTTCTCATTGCAGCTTT